>JAVIAB010000050.1:46293497-46345997 GCA_032433765.1 Megaustenia siamemsis
TTTGATTATGTGACTGACAGTTTGATTATGTGACTGACAATTTGATTATGTAACTGACAGTTTGATTATGTGACTGACAGTTTGATTATGTGACTGACAGTTTGATTATGTGACTGACAGTTTGATTATGTGACTGAAAGTTTGATTATGTGACTGACAGTTTTATTATTTGATTGAGAGTTTTATTATTTGACTGACAGTTTTATTATTTGACTGATAGTTTTATTTTTTGACTGAGAGTTTTATTATTTGACTGAGAGTTTTATTATTTGACTGAGAGTTTTATTATTTGACTGAGAGTTTTATTATTTGACTGACAGTTTTATTATTTGACTGACAGTTTTATTATTTGGCTGACAGTTTTATTATTTGACTGAGTTTTATTATTTGACTGATAGTTTTATTATTTGACTGAGAGTTTTATTTTTTGACTGACAGTTTTATTATTTTGACTGAAAGTTTTATTATTTGACTGAGAATGTTATTATTTCATTGAGAATGCTATAATTTGACTGACAGTTTTATTATTTGACTGAGAGTTTTATTATTTGACTGAGAGTTTTATTATTTGACTGACAGTTGTACTATTTTGACTGGCAGTTTTTTTTATTTGACTGAGAGTTTTATTATTTGACTGAGAGTTTTATTATTTGACTGAGAATGTTATTATTTCATTGAGAATGCTATAATTTGACTGACAGTTTTATTATTTGACTGACAGTGTTATTATTTGGCTGACAATTTTATTATTTGACTGACAGAGTTATTATTTGACTGACAGTGTTATTATTTGACTGACAGTGTTATTATTTGACTGACAGTTTAATTATTTTGCTGACAATTGTATTATTTCACTGACAGTTTAATTATTTTGCTGACAATTGTATTATTTCACTGACAGTTTAATTATTTTGCTGACAATTGTATTATTTCACTGACAGTTTAATTATTTTGCTGACAATTGTATTATTTGACTGACAGTTTAATTATTTTGCTGACAATTGTATTATTTCACTGACAGTTTAATTATTTTGCTGACAATTGTATTATTTGACTGACAGTTTAATTATTTTGCTGACAATTGTATTATTTCACTGACAGTTTAATTATTTTGCTGACAATTGTATTATTTCACTGACAGTTTAATTATTTTGCTGACAATTGTATTATTTCACTGACAGTTTAATTATTTTGCTGACAATTGTATTATTTGACTGACAGTTTAATTATTTTGCTGACAATTGTATTATTTCACTGACAGTTTAATTATTTTGCTGACAATTGTATTATTTCACTGACAGTTTAATTATTTTGCTGACAATTGTATTATTTCACTGACAGTTTAATTATTTTGCTGACAATTGTATTATTTCACTGAGAGTTTAATTTTTTGACTGACTGTTTTATTATATGACTAACGTTTGGATTCGCACTGTAGAGGCGTTACATTTTTCTTAGTAGTTAAAGAAATAGCTGCAGGAAAGTGCTTCGTATACTGTGCAATGAATTCAAGACTAATGCAGAAATAAGAAAAAAAATGACAAAGCCTACAAAACTATCATTTATAAACAAGATATGAAGGTGATCATATGTTGGCCATGAGATGAAAAGAGACAACAAGAGAATCTCAAAGCAGACCCTCAAATGGGGACAAGAGGGTACACGAAGAAATAAGCAGAATTTGAAAAAAAAACTAAAAAGAACACTGAAGCGAGAGGCAATAACAGCCAGCGTCAGCTCCATCACCGAGATTGAGCGACTCGTCAAAGAACAGGCACGTATGACGAGGTACAATGCGGATCCTGTGCAAGGTCTGACACTTGGTTTGAAAAACTGAGTGTTTATTTTTTCTTTCTTTATGTTTGGAACACAATCACTACACGCCAGACGAATCCATAGGTGCCCATATACCCCGCTACAGAGTTTCGGGAAAATCCGAGTAGAATCCTGACCCACGGGCACAAGCTCCATAGCAGGGCCTGTGTGGGTGTATTTGGAAACATGTACATACACAGCGGGAGCTGCGATAGCTCAGTGGTTAGGGAAGTGGTCTACAAAGGACAAGAGTTAGGGTTCGATCCCAACCGACGGCTTCCGGTTTACCCAGCCTTTAAATGGGTACCGGATTCTTTTTCTGGGAGAGTAAAGCGGCACGGGCGTAATACCGACCACATTACCCCAAAAATCATATGCAGAAGGTCTGTAAAATGTATGGTTATTAACACTAAATTCCCTATACGCCACTTGGCGTGACGGGGGTACTTTACTACTTACACTACACAGCGATTACTTTTAACAAAAAGTTCATTGCCTCTCAGTAAATCCTAGGATAGGCTACAGAAATGATATGTCAACAACTTGACAGGAACGTTCTTCATTTGGCAGCCATTTTAATATTTAAAACAATGTACGCGTGTAGGAATATTATGGATATGTGCTATAACTTCTTAGATAGTGTGATACTATGTAAAATTGTTTAAACTATTATTTAGCATATGAGAATGGGCTTGTGTGAATATGTAAGATAATATGTTTTAAATAGGCTTGAGAGCTACTATTCTTTGACATTGCAAGAAGGAAGGCGAGAGAGTATAAGGAGAAAGAAGAATAGATGAGAGAACAAGACTGGACAAGTAGAAGTACAGAGAGAATTGGCGATAAAATAAAGAGTGGACAGAATGTGTGAGAAAGAGAGAGAGAGAAAAGGATATGGTAGCTGGAAGTGATATAGAAAGATTAACTTGGCTGAAAGACAGAGAGTAAGATTCGTTGACTTAGAAATTGAGAGAAAGATACGGTGAATTAGAGAGAGAGAGAGAGAGAGAGAGAGAAAGAGAGAGAGAGAGAGAGAAAGATACGGAGACTGAACAAGAAAGAGAGATAGAAAGATTCGGTGACTCAGAGGGAGGAAATACAAATAAAGATAAAGGGACAAAAGAGGGGTGAAAGAGTGATATAATTAAGAGAATTTAGGGAAAGTGAAGATAGCGCAAAGAGAAAAAGAGAACATGGAGAGAGAAATGAAGAGGAAGAGGGAAAGATATAGAGACGGAAGTGAAGAAATAGAAGGAGTAAGTGATAGAACGTATGAAGAAGAAGAAAGTAAGAAACAACGAAAGAAAGAAAAAATAAAGGAAGGAAAGACGCAAGGTAGGAAGGAAGTGAAAGGAAGGAAAGAAGTGAAAGAAATTGATAGAAAATTAATATTGAATCGCTTTGTTGGAGACATGCTAGCAAGTAATTGCTTGAAACGAAAGAGATGACACAATGTATATATGTCCCTGCATGTGTTCCCATGATCGCTTGAGACAACACTTGAAAACCACGAGAAAATGAACACCTTGTGAACAATTTCAGCAAAGACATTTCACAAGAAACCTTTATATCTTGTCCTCCTCATTTGTCTGGGTCTCGTTCATGAACACCCGGCATCATAATGAATTTTTCCTGAAAGACGGAACGGGGAGATGAATACCCCCATGAAAGGATGAATAATGAAAACGTGTAATTTGGAGGTTGTGAAGAATCCAAATAGAAAAAGATGGGGGGAAAAGAGCAGCCGGAAGTGACGGGTGCTTTGCTTGATGGGAAGTTTTATAAAATTATATGGGAACACTTGGAAAGAATAGATTTTAATGGAAGTGTCGTTTTTCTACTCTTACAGCAGGGGGGACATAATGATAGGAACATATTAGAGATATAAGAGAAAAATATTAGAGATATAAGAGAGTAAACAAAAATGAAATATAATACAGGACGGATATAGCGATACAGTGCAAGAGATAATGGCATTGCTTTCACTTTTACATCAGAATAGTGATTACAGTTATCATGAAAACAGCATTCTAATTATTGTCATCTTGGTATTTGATCGCATTCATCAGTGTTTAATCATAGTTCTTATACATTTCTTGATCATAAACATCAACCCATTATATAGATTTCCTCAGTTCACATTGTAATAGATTTACTCAGTTCACCCTGTAATAGATTTACTCAGTTCACCCTGTATGTAATAGCTTAACTCTGTTCACCCTGTAATAGATTTACTCAGTTCACCCTGTAATAGATTTACTCAGTTCACCCTGTAATAGATTTACTCAGTTCACCCTATAATAAATTTCCTCAATTCCCCTTTAGATGTCACCATTTCCAATTAGTTATTGCTAAAATCCTTCACCATCCACTTGACAGTGTTTAAATGTGATTTTCACTGCCATATTTTACTTCTACACGTGTATGTATATATTTTGTTGTGACTGAATTTCAGTACAATTTTTCTTGTTCATGTTCGCATTTCTACTTTTAGTGTTTCTACCTTTATTGGATGTCCTAAATCATTAAGTTTTTGAAGCAGTTAAAAAATTAAGAAATTACTACCAAGCACAAATCGAACAACACAAATTAAATTTGTGCGGTCACATAAAGAGACAGCAATTTAATGAAAATCATCTTGGAAGAAAAAAATACAAGTTAAACAGGGCAGAGGCAGGTAAAGATTAAAGTGCGCCAACAAGAATAATGACGTGCACTGGTGAACCCATGACGGAGTATACCTTATAGGCAACATACAATGTTAAACAGTGCTCCATGGTAGCAAATCTTCGATGCGGAAGCGACACAAGATGATCATTTAATGACCGTGTTTGTGTTTCAAGCATGTGCCTTGAATGAATGCACATTTACATCAGTGTACACAGCACCTTTATCATTAGCATTATCTTCATCGGCGTCATCGTTAACATTCTTCCAGGTCTTTGAGTATAGGAGATCATTAACAAACCTAATGGCATACTTCTACTTCTTCAGCGTTCGCTCGATAATTACTCATTTTCATCTCCTTCTCTAAGAAGCGTCGAGTGGACCTGAATGTCTTGAGTTGCTAATTTACTCAAGACGCGATATATGCGCATTTCGGCCTGACACATCCGTTTCAGGTACGGGTAGATTTTAATTATGAAGGCCTGCTCTTTTTTTGACCATCAACTGTAAAAAGTTCTTTAACGTGCGCAGAGTGCATGCTGGGCCTTCTATTTCTTGTTTGCTATCAGCGAGGGCTAGACATCGAACAGACGTGTTGCCTCCTTACCATTCCCACTTAAATCCGAAAGAATTAGTTTAGGCAAAAGTCAAAGGACATGTAGCAGCTGACAATGAAACCTACAAAATTACGCGATGTTAAGATGTCAAATTCTGCCAGTTCACTGCAAATTTTTCTAAGCTTTAAGAATGAATTATAATTCAATGGCAGTTTTCAATATAAGTGCGACGGTGATTATATAGCACGAATCCGTGCGAGAAATCAGTGCAAATTAAGTGGTATTTTTTTATTACGTGTAATCTTGACCAGTAGAAACTGTAACATTCGTTTTGACTAGTATCATTATATGTAACTGTTTTTATATACTACAAATAAGACACAATTAAAGTCATCTATTTGATTCAAATTATTGTTTTTTCATTCATATAGCGTCATTACAGTAAACAGTTTACAAACACAATTTCAATAATTACAACCAAACGGTTATTAAGTTATAGCATTTTGAAGAGGAGCATTAGTTTTGGAAAGGACTATATATCAGGAGTACGACAAGGGTGCGTGCTATTTGCTCTATTATCTGTTACCTACATGGACAACATTTGTAGACAACCCATTGGAGACAGAGGAGACTAATGAACCTCTATCTGCAGACAATCAGACACTAATACATGAAAGAATAGAAGACCTACAAGAAAACTGAAATAGACATAACAGCACAGGCATTCAATTCAACACGAAAATCAACTTCAACAAAACAGAAGTCAGGAATGTCGCAAAAGAGAAACAGAATCAACGTAACTATAGATGGCAGACAATTAAAACTAGTGGAGAAATTTTAATATCTAAGAAGTCTAGTGACAATCGACAATTCACAAACAGCAGAAATAGACTCGAGATGCAACAAACATTGTCAAAATTTGGAAAACCATCACCACTATTGTCCAAAGAGGGAAAAAACACTAGAGACAAAGTGGGCACTCTGCAGCATAATCTTCATCCCAATGTTGTGCTTCTAATGCCAGACCTGAACTCTAGACTCACGAAATATGTTAAAAATAACCATACCAACATTAAATGTGTTAAATGAATGACAGAACGCAGTCTGAGACATAAGCTCAGAAAATAAGAGCTGAGAAAGAAGCTAGGAATAATTCTCACCGTAGAATAAACAAAGTAAGCACAGATAAAATGGTTTGGCCACGTGATAAGACAGAAAGACCAAAACATAACAGCACTAAGCTTTTAAAAAAAACGTTACGAGAACACCAGACTCAAAAAGCCTTCAACTAAAAAGATGGATTAATGGAATATTAGAGACACTAGGAAGCATAAAAGCTAGAGAAGCCAACAGAAGAGCAAAGTTCGCAAACGATATCTCTCCTCGACGCTGAAAGGCAAATGAAGAAGCAAAGAAGAAATTTGTAACTGCATTTTGTGTTACATTCCCTACTTTATTTATTAATTATGTGCCGGTTAATTTGGTATTTTTTAATTATTACATTTGCTTATCTATCTCAAGCTATATTATTAGATCTAATTTATGATTATTATTTTATGTTATATTGTATTGATGCACAGATTTTTGTCTCCTCAACTGATGCACAGATTTTTGTCTCCTCAACTGATACACAGATTTCTGTCTCCTCAACTGATACACAGATTTTTGTCTCCTCAACTGATACACATATTTCTGTCTCCTCAACTGATACACAGATTTCTGTCTCCTCAACTGATACACAGATTTCTGTCTCCTTAACTGATACACAGATTTTTGTCTCCTCAACTGATACACAGATTTTTGTCTCCTCAACTGATACACATATTTTTGTCTCCTCAACTGATACACAGATTTTTGTCTCCTCAACTGATACACAGATTTTTGTCTCCTCAACTGATGCACAGATTTTTGTATCCTCAACTGATACACAGATTTTTGTCTCCTCAACTGATGCACAGATTTTTGTCTCCTCAACTGATACACAGATTTTTGTCTCCTCAACTGATGAACAGATTTTTGTCTCCTCAACTGATACACAGATTTTTGTCTCCTCAACTTATGAACAGATTTTTGTCTCCTCAACTTATGAACAGATTTTTGTCTCCTCAACTGATACACATATTTTTGTCTCCTCAACTGATACACAGATTTTTGTCTCCTCAACTGATACACAGATTTTTGTCTCCTCAACTGATACACAGATTTTTGTCTCCTCAACGGATGCACAGATTTTTGTCTCCTCAACTGTTGCACAGATTTTTGTCTCCTCAACTGATACACAGACTTTTGTTCCTCAACTGTTACACATATTTTTGTCTCCTCAACAGGATACACAGATTTTTGTCTCCTCAACAGGATACACATATTTTTGTTTCCTCAACTGATGCACAGATTTCTGTCTCCTCAACTAATGCACAGATTTTCATATTGTTATACGTCTCTACATTAATTGTCTTCCTCACTTTCACTGATTCAAGAACTGAGTGAAATACAAGGCTCTATCTGCTCGGGCAGCCTCAGCCAGTATCACGTGACTATGTTGTAGAGTTTTCCAAACACTGCCCACGCCATCTTATCCGTCGTGAGCTATCCGTCCTTACCCTTCCTTTCTATATGCTTTATGTGGCAAAGAATCAAACGGTATTCACTCCAGGTAGCCAAGCTATTTTATTTCATGTCTGGTATTATGTTTACCTAATTATTAGAAGGAAATTATGTCACAGGTGCATAGGAGAAAATTGTTTCATTTCTGTTTGGAAACTAGAGAAATGTCATCAACACACGGAGATAATAAAGTCGGAATGGAGTCTGGTTTCGTTCGTTCGGGAATTTGGCTGGTGACTGGTCAACAGAATTGAATAATATGGTTCTCGTTCTTGGGAAGGGACACAGCTGTTTTTTTATGAGATGGGACAACCGAAATATATCAATCAATAGGGAAATAATATCTGTACTATTATCTGAAATCAGAATAAGGAAAAATATTCAATAGTGGCAAGGATTAGGATGAGAGTATGAGGAAACTATACAGATGTTCGAATAGTAGTAGCCATGGCTCCTATCTTGAATGTGTTTCTGTGCTAGTCATGGTTCATATCTTGGTGTGTTTCTGTGCTAGTCATGGTTCATATCTAGGTGTGTTTCTGTGCTAGTCATGGTTCATATCTTGGTGTGTTTCTGTGTCAGTCATGGTTCATATCTTGGTGTGTTTCTGTGCTAGTCATGGTTCATATCTTGGTGTGTTTCTGTGTCAGTCATGGTTCATATCTTGGTGTGTTTCTGTGCTAGCCATGGCTCATATCTTGGTGTGTTTCTGTGCTAGCCATGGTTCATATCTTAGCTTGTGTGTCATGTTAGTCATGTCTCATATCTTGGTGTGTGTCCGTGTTAATCATGTCTCATATCTTTGTGTGTGTCTGTGTTTAGTCATATCTCATATCTTAGTGTGTATCTGTCTTAGTCATGTATCATATCTTTGTGCGAGCATGCCTGTGTTAGTCATATCTCATATCTTTGTGAGCATGTCTATGTTAGTCATATCTAATATATTTGTGTGTATGTCCATGCTAGTCACATCTCATCTTCGTGTGTGTCTGTCTATGTTAGTCATGTCTCATATCTTTGTGTGTTTGTGTTTAGTCATATCACATATATTTGTGTGTGCATGTCTATGTCAGTCCCATCTCCTATCTTTATCTTTGTGTGTGCATGACTGTGTTTAGTCATATCTCATATCTTAGTGCGTGTATCTGTGTTAGTCATATCTCATATTTTAGAGTGTGTCTGTGCTAGTCACATCTCATATCTTTGTGTGTGCATGTCTGTGTTAGTCACATCTAGTGACTCGGGCAGATGGTGCTCGTAAACCTGGGAGGGCAGACCATCTAAGGGCAGAATTCCCCTACAGAAAAGACAATCTACTGCCTTGCAGGAAGATTGGGGACAATAAAAGGCTAAGGAAAGCAAACTGAACAAAATGCTTGCTGAAATCGGATGCACTCAACACTGGGCCACTGGCGCAGAACACAGTGCAACGTTTTAACAGGTATTCAGGCAGAGTGGATCTAACAGACTCTAATTATGATGTCAATTCACTTAAACAGACAGCTGTCTTCATGTCAGAGTCTGGAATCCTACTCTGATTGAGTCTTGATTGCAGAGAGAGAGAGAGAGAGAGAGAGAGAGAGAGAATAGTAGTAGTAGTCTCCGTCAGTCATAGTTGGCTATAGCAGCCTCCGTCAGTCATAGTTGACTGTGGATTTTTCAGCGCTTCTAGAAATGTTATTTTTTCTTTTCTTTTCTTTCCTCGTGTATTCTCTTTCTCCATGAATCTGTCTGCTTCTTGTTTGAGGTGAACCTTTAGAGTGTGTTTCCAGAGATTGCGGTCTGCAGCTATGTCTTCCCATGCTGCAGGGTTTATGTTCAGAGTCTTCATGTCGCGTTTACACACATCTACAAATCGAAGTTTTGGGCGCCCCCTAGTTCTATTACCATTTGCCAGTTCTCCGTAGAGTATATCTTTCGGTATGCAGCCATCTTTCATACGGTGTACATAGCCAAGCCAGCGTAACCTACGTTGTTTGAGCAGCGTGTAGATATTCGGGAGGCCTGTGCAAGTCATGACCTCAACGTTTGTCACTTTATCCTTCCAGGTGATACCAAGAATACGGCGTAGACATCGCATATGGAATGCATTTAGCCTTCTCTCCTGTTTTACATTGGTTGTCTTGTCCAAGATTCGCTGCCATACAGGAGGATACTAATTATGCAGGCATTGTACACTGCGGCTTTTGTTTTAATTGTCAGTTTGCTGTTTTGCCAGACACACCAAGAAAGACGGGCAAAGATGTTCGAATATGAACAGAATACTGTAGAGAGGTTCGTTCATATATAGATAAATTGCAAAGCTAATTAAAAGCGATCACACGATCTACAGAACGTTTGAAAGAATATCAGGTTTTTTAAAGTTAAGTTCAAGGTTAAGTAAGCATGACAACTCTCTGTTTTCTCTGTTATTTTCCTTTTTTCTGAGCTTTCTGATAGATGCACGTCTGTATTACAGCAGAAGTTTCGTTAGAAAACAGGGTTGTCTCTTTGATGCAGCTTATGTGTAATGAACAGAGCTATTTCCCTGATGCAGTAAGCTTTTAATAAACAAACATGTTTGTGATACAGTAAGCATGTAATAAACATCGGTTTGCCTTATGCAGTAGGTATGTAATAAACATCGGTTTGCCTGATGTACTAAGTATGTAATAAACAACAGCGGTTTGCCTGATGCAGTAAGTATGTAATAAACATCGGTTTGCCTTATGCAGTAGGTATGTAATAAACATCGGTTTGCCTGATGTACTAAGTATGTAATAAACATCGGTTTGCCTGATGCAGTAAATATGTAATAAACATCGGTTTGCCTTATGCAGTAGGTATGTAATAAACATCGGTTTGCCTGATGTACTAAGTATGTAATAAACAACGGTTTGCCTGATGCAGTAAGGATGTAATAAACATCGGTTTGCCTGATGCAGTAAGTATGTAATAAACAGCGGTTTGCCTGATGCAGTAAGCATGTAATAAACATCGATTTGCCTGATGCAGTAAGTATGTAATAAACAACAGTGGTTTGCCTGATGCAGAAGGTATGTAATAAACAGCGGTTTGCCTGATGCAGTAAGCATGTAATAAACTTCGGTTTGCCTGATGCAGTAAGTATGTAATAAACAGCGGTTTGCCTGATGCAGTAAGCATGTAATAAACAGCGGTTTGCCTGATGCAGTAAGTATGTAATAAACAGCGGTTTGCCTGATGCAGTAAGCATGTAATAAACAGCGGTTTGCCTGATGCAGTAAGTATGTAATAAACATCGGTTTGCCTGATGCAGTAGGTATGTAATAAACAGCGGTTTGCCTGATGCAGTAAGTATGTAATAAACAGCGGTTTGCCTGATGCAGTAAGTATGTAATAAACATCGGTTTGCCTGATGCAGTAAGTATTTAATAAACATCGGTTTGCCTGATGCAGTAAGTATTTAATAAACATCGGTTTGCCTGATGCAGTAAGTATGTAATAAACAACAGCGGTTTGCCTGATGCAGAAGGTATGTAATAAACATCGGTTTGCCTGATGCAGTAGGTATGTAATAAACATCGGTTTGCCTGATGCAGTAAGTATGTAATAAACAGCGGTTTGCCTGATGCAGTAAACGTGCAAAAAACAGAACTATTTCCTTGAAGCAGTAAACGTGTAATAAACTGAACTATAACCTTGATGCAGTAAAGGTGTAATAAACAGAACTATTTTCTTAATGCAGTAAACGTGTAATAAACAGATCTGTTTTTCTTGATGCAGTTAACGGTAAATAAACAGACGTTTTCTTGATGCAGTTAACGATAAATAAACAATTGTTGTTCTTGGTGCAGTTAACGATAAATAAACATATGTTGTTCTTGATACAGTTAACGATAAATAAACATATGTTTTCTTGATGCAGTTAACGATAAATAAACATATGTTTTCTTGATGCAGTTAACTATAAATAAACATATGTTTTCTGGATGCAGTTAACTATAAATAAACAGATGTTTTCTTGATGCAGTAAACGATAAATAAACATATGTTTTCTGGATGCAGTTAACAATAAATAAACAGATGTTTTCTTGATGCAGTTAACGTGTAATAAACATATCCGTTTTCTTAATGCAGCAAACATGTAAAGAACATAGACATTTCTCGGCAGATAGACACCTTAATTGTT
The DNA here is from genome assembly GCA_032433765.1 of Megaustenia siamemsis. Classification (NCBI taxonomy): domain Eukaryota; kingdom Metazoa; phylum Mollusca; class Gastropoda; order Stylommatophora; family Ariophantidae; genus Megaustenia; species Megaustenia siamemsis. Next base: position 46,305,291 of record JAVIAB010000050.1, read on the forward strand.
TCAGCTTCTATGTGCTGTCAGTTTGTTAATGGTCTAGACATTTCTCTCTTTTCTTCTTTCCACTTTCTGTCTGTCTGTCTGTCTGTCTGTCTGTCTGCTTGGTTGTCTGTCTGTCTTTCTTTCTCTCGCTTTCAATTACCGACAGTTATATTTAGTTGCATGAACAACATGCAGTTGATCACACAGTGGCGAATTGGTTATAATACTCGTCCGCTGGTGAAGTGGTTATAATACTCGTCTCCTGATGAAGTGGTTATAATATTTGTTTGCTGGCGAAGCGGTTACTCTTCGTTGTAATAATCCTTCGTTGGCGAAGTTGCCAGAGGTTCAACTTTTAGCTGAGATTATTTCATTTCTGGGCAAGAAAAGAGCGGCACGGCGTAGTGTTTACCACCTCACCAATAAATGTGCCGACTAATGAGGAAAAATATAATCACTTAACAACGGGCCAATGGGCTGGAATAATACCGTTTTAATAATTAATTGTAGCTTCAGAGGCACAGTGGTTAGGGTGCTCACTTCCTGATCAGAAAGGTCAAGGTCCGATTCTCAGAGTTTATTCCTCGGACCGGAAAAGCTTCGGGGTTCACCCAGCCTCTAAAAATGGGTGACAGAGATTTTTCTGAGAAGTAAAGGTGGCCTGATGTGAAATCGACCACGTCACCCAAAAATAGGCCGTGGTTGTGGAAAAATGTGGTCACTAACACCACATTGCCCATACGCCTAGTAAGGCGTGGTGGGAACAATTACGTTTATACTATAATTCCCCTATAAATTAATGCACTCCGTTTTAGTAAATGATTACTTATGGAGCCTCATATGTCACCTCATATGGGGACTGGTTGGTCTCGAGGTAAGACGCCGGCCTTAAGACAGAGAGGTTGAGGGTTCAAATCCACGCTGCACCAGTTGGGAGTTTTATTTATGACGTTTTCTGCGGCAACTACCCCTGGTCTCAGCAGCGAGGCACAGCTTGAAACATCAATTACTCATGGACGGAAAAAATGCGAGTACCTCCGAAGTCGGAGTTATCTGCCTGTGTGGCGTGGGACCCCTGTGCACACGGCTGCCAGTGACAAATGGATTAACACGCAAAATTCAGTTCCTAGTCTCTAGTGACTTCGTCAGAGGTAAAAGCTGGCGAACGAAAAAAAAAATGTCACCAAAGATAAGTCATGAAATAACATAACTGCCTACCATTCAAAATGTAAAAGTTTCACCATCAGTAATGACGACAACCTAGAGAAGCAGCTGCAATTTTGGTGATGAGAATTAACCAAATGGGATCGTATATTTAGTAGATAAAGTTACATTTGGCTGAAAGTGCGGAATTCCCGTACGTATAGAGCCTGAAGATACCTTGTAATAAGATAGATGCCCTATAGTTTACAAGGACGGGGTTGTTGATTATTATCGCTGCTGTTCAACATATGAAAAAAATAACTTCAAAAGGTTTGAATGAAAGTAAATTAATTATAAAAAATGTACAGCGATTTCAGTTGATAAAGCAGAATGAGAACATGATTTACTGAATGTAAAATAAGGATAGACATGACGTTGTGCCGGGTTTGATAAAGGAAAATGAAAATAAAATTCTCAAAAATGTTTTCGTACAATTGTTCGGTAAACATCGACTTCAAAAGAGACAATTCTGATATCGGTTCTGTTTAGAATTGTCCAAAGTGATATCTTTTTGTAAAATACAATTCTAATAGAGCTTTAAAAAAAGTCTTGCTTGACTGAATGGCGTTTTGTGGATGATCTATCGCTATGGCATTTACACAATTCCTCGCTGTGGTAGGTGGGAGAGGGGGAACAGAGGCTCTAGAATAAAAACGACGTACAGAATAAAAACCACATACAGTCGCCTAGAGGTGTTTAGTTAAGGTTTTTCTTCCACTCCTTATAGAAAACACTTTTTAAATAATCCATACTGTGATTCAATCTCGTTTTTATCAGATTTCAGAACTACAATGGCTTCTATCAAATCTGCAACACGTTTTTCCAATTCTTGTTGACAATCATAAAGGTAAATTTTAGCAATACACGGAACGGGTCAAAAATTTCATGTGTGAAAAATATAAACTAGAAAATATAACATGTAGGCTAGATCGCCTGGTGCGTTCGTGATTATACCACCAAGCTTAAACACATTTCTGAGTTCAGGTATCTGGGAAATCATTGGGAAATAAATTAAAGAAAACATGATTAAGAAATCATAAAGTCATCATCAAGCTTATGTTTATGTCACAATTGCTCAAGCACGAGAATAACAATTGAGGAAAACAACACCAGAGAAGTACAATTGTTACAGTTACTCAAGTATTGTTGCATGATAATAATAATGCACAAGAAAGGCTTCAAGAAAATGCAAGTTAGTACAGTTACTCAAGTATTCATATATGAAAGTAACAAAAAAGCGATAAGTGATAAATATTTATCATCGAAAGCGGACTGACGAAAATAAATGAAATTCAAATGAAAAAATAAGAAAAAGTATAGTCAAGGAATAAAGTTCTAGGAAGTTTAGAGTTTTGCTGCATTTTGTAGAAGTTTGGGAGCCCCCAATGAATGATGTTGTCCCAAACGATAAAAGGCGTATAACTTTTGTTCTGTAGCGAATCGTATAGCCCTGTACGTGAAACCTCTCAGTCCAATATTTTCATCTTCATAACTTTCTTATTTGGAAACTTCCACTGGTTAATTCACTTTCGCTTACAAAATATAAATAAGCAGGACAAGTCTGAAACAAGTGCGCAGCGTCAAATATTTGGGCACAATAATAACATCACACGGAGGATGCACCACAGAAATAAAAAAAAAACAGAATAACAGTCCATAAAAGCATTTATGAAAATTAAAAACATTTTGTGCAACAAGTCTATGTCAAAATTAGTGAAAAAGAGTGTTAATCGCTGCTGTTTAGAGCCACTTCTGACCCATGGAGAATCATTGACAGTGAACGAACAAATTAAAAAACGATTAGAGGTCACAAAGCTGGGGTTTCTCAGAAGAATGTTGAAAGCTCCATGGCTAGCTAACAGAATCCAACATGGAAATTTTCAGAGGCCAACACTATAAGAGAGTTCCTGAAAAAAAAAACATAGAAAAGAGACAGTTGACATTTTTCTGGTACATAATGAGAAGAGGAAAAATGGAATACTTTGGTTAAAACTGGCAAAGTAAATAGAAATAAAGATCCCAGAGAACAAATAGAGAAAATACCAGATAACGTGGTGTGATGAGGTGGTAAACCATCAACAACAGAATTGATACGATGGTGTCTGGACAGTGAATTGTAGAAAAACATAATCTCCCAAGCCAGCCGATATGGCACATGATAGTGATAAATTCACTTTTATTCTTTATTGTGAAAACGTCGCAAGCCGACAGTTATTTGCATTCATAGGTGTCTCCCATAGAAAATATATTTGACCAGACTAACAAGATTTAGTGTGAAAACATGAAGTTTAAAACATGCATTGTAACGTATCAGTACATTCTTCTACGTTATTTATTTCCGTTTGGATAAAGCTTCAATATTTGGTCTGTGACGTTTAAGGGCATTGCTTGCAGATAGTTCAGGATCATAATATTGAATATGCACAGAGCAGACAGACAAACGAGGAGAGTGTTATAAATATGCATAGGGTGCGCACATAAAGTATGGAACCTCAATTCTGCAAGAACAGCAAGGTTATAGAGTGTGATAAGGAGCAAGATGGTTATAACATACAGATATATGTAGACTGTGATCGTATATCTGAACTATCTTTTTTCTTCATACAAGCACACTTATAATTGTTGCCATAGAAAATTGTTGCACGTCCAATGGTAAGACAAGATTCCAGGTTCTGTCATTTTGGGCAAGCTGGCATCCCCATCATTGACACTATTTTGACACAAGCGCAGATGGGCAGGTCATATAATCCGCATACCACACTACCTATAAAATGTCGAAGATATTATATGGTGAACTGTAGAAAAGGTAGACACAAAAGAAGCGCTTTAGAGATTCAATCCATGTCTTAATAAGAGTCTTTAACATTAATATTGACTCGTTGGACAACCTAGTGCGAGAAAGAACTACTTGGCGTGTCATCGAAGTGTGGTTACACCTGTGAGACATAAACAAAATATACTCGCCGAACAGTTGAGACAAGCCAGATGGATCGGGGAAATTAATTCCCTAATACCATCAACTATAATAACTTGTCCTCAGTGTCCTAGATTATTTCGGGTCATATGGAAGTTAAAAAAAAAAAGATACCAAAATAAGAATATCAAAAGAATGAGAGCTTTTGTTGCACTGGGAAACATATGGAAATCCAAAGAAATTAGGTTAAATACAAAAATAAAAATGTTCAACTACAATGTTAAGTCAGTCCTATTATATGGCTGTAAAACATGGAGAACAACACGATTGACAATCATGAAGATACAGACTTTCATTAATGGATGCTTACGCAGAATAAAGGGATGGAAATGGCAGGTCAAAATCACTAACATAGAATTATGGAAATGTACCAGTCAAATACCAGTGGATAAAGAGATACATCGAAGACGATGGCGCTGGATAGGACACACACTGCGGAAGCCAGCTGAAAGTACTACAAAACATGCCCTTTTTTGGAATCCCCATGGGAAAAGACAAAGAGGAAGACCAAGGAATTCTTGCAGAAGACAGATAGAAGCAGAGTTGAAGATGATGGGGAAGACATGGAATGATCTTAAAAGAATGGCAAAAGACAGAACGCCTTGGAAAGTGTTTGTTGAAGACCTATGCTCCACAGGGAGCTAAAAAGGTAGTAGAAGAAGAAGAAATGGAAGTAAACTCACTTTATGGTATTATCCCATTTATGGAGTCTGTTAGGGGAACTTACAGTTTAAACTAACATTAGTATGAAATAAGTGGTTTTTCATCACACGTGATAAACGAATAACAGACAAAAACGTGCGTTCGTTCATACATACATGGGGGCCTCAGTAGTCTGCTGCTTGGGGGAAACCACCTGACTGGGCTACCAACGTTCGAAAAACACATGTTCAATTCTAGCCGGAAGCAGTGTGAGTTGTACTCGTGGTTAGAAAATAAAAATACTCCCGTTGTCGACCCAGCCGCTGGCAGAGATGGGTACCAGGGTAGTACTCTGGGAAGGTGAGTAATGCCGCCCCTTATCGTGAGTTTCGATGCTTGAAGCGACTTTTGAAGGCGGCCAAGCACATATGGGTGAAAACTCGAGTTGCTAAGACGCCGATTCAAATCTCGTATTTTACATTTATCTTTACACGCACACACATACACACAAACACACTCACACACATTCACACTTTACCTTTCTTTCCTCTGCTTCTTATACCTTTCAGCTTTGAGGATATGGTGAAATTTTGCGAAAGGTCTATATGTGTGCTGTGTACAGGCTGCGGCCGTTTTTGATAAATGAAGAAATGTGAATATCACCTTCCTCCGTCGTGATGTCAACGAGTGTATTACGTCATGATATTGAGAGCTGTTCATTAACCGCTTTTAATTTTTTCGGCGCTATTCATTTTAGCCTTTTCTTTTAGATCGTCGTCCCAAGTGAAGCTAAGCGTCAACTTTTAGGGTTCTGCACCAGCGTTGCGGGGATCGTGCATTTGGCTGCAGTTTTTAAAGCGAATCCAGCGGTGTGGGTGCATCCATTGTTGACATTTCGATGACAGTAGCCTAGTTGGAAAAAACCACCACATTAGCAACTGACGTTCGGACAACTAGTTTTCTATTCCTGCTGGTAGCAACGAAATTTGTACTCGCGGTTGAAAAAAAAAATCCCCGCGGTCGACCCAACCGCTGGCAGAAATGGGTACTAGGGTAGTACTCTGCGAAGGTAAGGAATCGTGCTTCACTCATGAGTTACAATGATTGAGGCGACACTAGACAGGAGTGTCCGAGCACATACGGGCAAAAAATCGCGTGCTAAGATCCCGATTCAAGTCTGTATCTTTACATTTTACCTTTTACTTTTAACCTTTACTTTTTACCTTTTACCATTGTTGACAATGTTGTTCAAGCTGCGTCATAATGATGGAGGATCATATATCCCCGACCGCACGCACGAAAGAAGGACGAAATTATAAAGATTCTGATGCTATTCGGGAATCAGCAGTCCTTGTGCGACTCCCGTATTTTCATGTTAGTCAAGAGGAATGTCTAAATTCAGGAGAGCTACGGGAAAAACGAGGTAGGTCTTTTGAATCAGTTTTCGGAATATATGCTGAGGAGGAGATCTGAACACTTGTGGGCGGTTGTTCTATGTAAAAAAAAAAAAAGTAAAGTACCCCCGTCACGCCAAGTTGCGTACAGGGAATATGGTGTTAGTGACCATAAATTTTGCAGACCTTCGGCACATGATTTTTGGGGTAATGTGGTCGGTATTACGCCCGCGCCGCTTTACTTTCCCAGAAAGTTCTTTCTCGGTTAATGAACAGCTCTCATTATCATGACGTAATACACTCGTTAATTTCACGACGGAGGAAGGTCATATTCACATTTCCTGATTCATCAAAAACGGCCGCAGCCTGTACACAGCACACATATAGACCTTTCGCACAAATGCACCATATCCTCAAAGCTGAAAGGTATAAAAAGCAGAGGAAAGCAAGGTAAAGTGTGAATGTGCGTGAGTGCGTTTGTGTGACTGTATGTATGTGCGTGTAAAGATAAATGTAAAATACGAGATTTGAATTGGCGTCTTAGCACTCGAGTTTTCACCCATATGTGCTTGGCCGCCTTCAAAAGTCGCTTCAAGCATCGAAACTCACGATGTGAAACTCCTTTTGTGTCTACCTTTTCTACAGTTCACCATATAATATCTTCGACATTTTATAGGTAGTGTGGTATGCGGATTATATGACCTGCCCATCTGCCGCTTGTGTCAAAATAGTGTCAATGATGGGGATGCCAGCTTGCCCAAAATGACAGAACCTGGAATCTTGTCTTACCATTCTCACGTGACTGATGTTTTGCTACAGTATCCGTTACAAAAAATTTCAAGCATTGCAATCCATTGAGAAAGCTGGATTTAAACGATATTCTTCTTTTACCTTTTAGCTCCCGGTGGAGCATAGGTCTTCAACAAACACTTTCCAAGTCGTTCTGTTTTTTGCCATTCTTTTAAGATCATTCCATGTCTTCCCCATCATCTTCATCTCTGCTTCTATCTGTCTTCTCCAAGAATTCCTTGGTCTTCCTCTTTGTCTTTTCCCCTGGGGATTCCAAAAAAGGGCATGTTGTGTAATACTCTCAGTTGGCTTCCGTAGTGTGTGTCCTATCCATCGCCATCGTCTTCGCTGTATCTCTTTATCCACTGATATTTGACCGGTACATTTCCATAATTCCACGTTAGTGACTTTGTCCTGCCATTTCAATCCCTTTATTCTGCGCAAGCATCCATTAATGAAAGTCTGTACTTTCGTGATTGTCAATTTTGTCATTCTCCATGTTTCGCAGTTATATAATAGGACCGACTTAACATTTGAGTTGAAAATTTTTATTTTTGTATTTAGCCTAATTTCTTTGGATTTCCATATGTTTCCCAGTGCAATGAAAGCTCCTCTTGCTTTTGATATCCTTATTTTGGTATCATTTTCTGTTCCTCCCTCTTTATCTATATTACTGCCCAGATATATGTAAGATTGTACATCTAGTAGAGGTATTTCTCCTAGTTTTATATGGTTATTGCCAACTGCATTAATTCTCATAATGTTGGTCTTATCTCTATTAATCTTTAGTCCTGGCTGTTGTGATCTCTCATCTAATATACTCATTTTATCCTGCATCTGTTGATGGCTGTGTGATAGGAGAGCTATGTCATCAGCAAAGTCTAAATCATCAAGTTGTTTGGTCAGTGACCACTGGATCCCATTTCTGTTGTTTTGAGTTATTTTCATAATCCAATCTATGGCCAGTAGAAAGAGAAATGGAGACAGGAGGCATCCTTGCCTCGATATTAAACGATATTACGTACAAAAAAATCCCGAGTGTGGTAACAGGATCGACGGGTTTCCAATCATGAGAAGTAGATGTTACGAAGTCTATTATATACTCAGAAAACAACTTCGTTAACGATTATGTTTATTTGCTTGTATTAACATTAAAAAAAGTAAAGTACCCCCGTCAGGCCAAGTGGCGTATAGGGAAATATGGTGTTAGTGACCCTATATTTTACAGACCTTCAGCACATGATTTTTGGGGTAATGTGGTCGTATTTCGCCCGTGCTGCTTTACTTTCCCAGAAAATAATCCAGTACCCATTTGAGGCTGGGTGAAATTGGAAGCCGTCGGTTGGGATCGAACCCAACCCCTTGTCCTTTGTACTCCAGTTCACTAACCACTGAGCTATCACGGCTCCCTTGTATTAACATGGCTCATCGTACATCCCTAGACCTGCCGTACGCTAATCTTACGGTCTGTTGGTTGCTGTGCGACGGGGATAATCTGACGACTAACTTTCCGGTATATGGTGGATAGGCGGCAGGAACAATTGAAGGCTATGCATGAAAAGTGTTCCTTGTTGCAGTTTCCTCATATTCCAAGTCCGGCTTTTTGCAGGAGCTACTGAGTTAAGTGCTCTGTGCATACCGTGAGCTGTGTGTCTCATCCGTTTCGATGATGTTTCGATATTCCAATTGTTTACGATGAATGATGATATCGTATGACAGGGAACAGTTGACTGTGTTCACTTTCTGCACGGTTTCGCCTTATGTCTTTTGGCGTGTGATGAGACTGCTACGATTGGAACTCCAGCTACCTCTCTTTGTTTGGGAGATGAGATTCGGATGATTACACTGCCACGGGCGATTGAGCAATTATGGATTTTAATTCGTTTGCAGTGATACCGGGGCCTTCCATAAACAAATAAACAAATAACTTACACATCACAGGTGCTTAATCTGTTTAGTTTAGTCGACAGATCACCTTCATACTTACACATCAAGGTTGCTTAATCTGTTTAGTTTAGTCGATAGATCACCTTCATACTTACACATCATAGCTGCTTAATCTGTTTAATTTAGTCGACAGATCACCTTCATACTTACACATCATAGCTGCTTAATCTGTTTAATTTAGTCGACAGATCACCTTCATACTTACACATCATAGCTGCTTAATCTGTTTAGTTTAGTCGATAGATCACCTTCATACTTACACATCATAGCTGCTTAATCTGTTTAATTTAGTCGACAGATCACCTTCATACTTACACATCATAGCTGCTTAATCTGTTTAGTTTAGTCGATAGATCACCTTCATACTTACACATCATAGCTGCTTAATCTGTTTAATTTAGTCGACAGATCACCTTCATACTTACACATCATAGCTGCATAATCCGTTTGGTTTAGTCGATAGATCACCTTCATACTTACACATCACAGCTGCATAATCCGTTTGGTTTAGTCGATAGATCACCTTCATACTTACACATCACAGCTGCATAATCCGTTTGGTTTAGTCGACAGATCACCTTCACACTTACACATCAGGTAGCTACATGATGCTCGGATCCCCCCTCCCCCCATTCAGGACATTTCCTAGTATGAAGCACACCACAGTAAAAGCACCAAAGATAGGTTTAGCCCAGATGCATTCCTTCGCACGAATTTCTTTGCACTTTGACCCGAAACTCCTTAGTCGCCTCTTACGACATGCGTGATAGGTGGCTCTATTTTTGTCTCCCTTAACAGTGATGGTAGCCACAGGGGCGACAACTACCTGCATATATTTAATATATTGCTTCTTAAAATAAATCCAGTCTGATATAATGCAAACACTTCTTCTTATAGCGTAGGTTTCCATGTTACTAGCACGTGAATCTAATTCATAAACAAAATGTATCTAAATGTTAATGAATTACTCGGACAAAACTGCTGACTCGACACTTTTCTGACTGGTTTGTGGTAGTGTGGACACTGATATATCAACGGAGCAATCACTATCTATAAGACAGAACAGATGTTGCATAAACTATCAAAATATTGATCTTGTTGTTTTCTGATGGTCGATGTAAAATTCAAAGAAAAATTGTGAATAAAAATGATTCGTTTACAAATGAATTTGGCAAAAATGTTAATCCAATTTCAATATTTTTAAAAGATCAAATGGTTTGGGGGATGGGGTATGTGGTTTATAAAGTCAAGTGTGGGCCCTTGCAATAAATGTATATTGTTTCCGCCTTTCATAGATGTATAGGGTCAATCTCAATGAACGTTTACTATTTCAGATCAAACATTTTATAAAAGATGCTGTGTGATTAGAACCCCCCAACTGGTAGAGAAAATTATGAGAGAAGATGAGCCCCGGGTTCGTAACAGAATAAAAATGTAAATTGAAGTGAGAGTATCAGAGTTAATGCAACGGAACAAGCTACAGGCATGTTTGTGAAGCCGATGTCTGAAATGGTCGAATACAAATTGATGTACACGTAGTTTTACTGAAGTGGTCGAGTACAAGTTAATGTATTTGTAGTTTTACTGAAGTGGTCGAGTACAAGTTAATGTACTTGTAGTTTTACTGAAGTGGTCGAGTACAAGTTAATGTACGCGTAGTTTTACTGAAGTGGTCGAGTACAATTTAATGTACTTGTAGTTTTACTGAAGTGGTCGAGTACAAGTTAATGTACGCGTAGTTTTACTTAAGTGGTCGAGTACAAGTTAATGTACACGTAGTTAAATAGCTAAAGTTGCTATGTTTGTGCCATGGGTGTTGATATTTGAATCAGAAGTTTTGGGTGTAATGAAATGGGAGCTTTTACTTGGGAAGTAATTATGGCTCAAGTTGGAGTTGGTGTCTAGATAATGATAATGAGCAAACGATAATTGAAAGAAGAAACTAAACTCGTCTTTTTCTATTTCAACCTACATTTATTGCAAGATTCTGCTGCTTTGTTCTTAACGTAGTGCTGTTAAGTGCATACATCTACAGTACTCAATGTACCTGGGAGTCGCGATAGCTCAGTGGTTAGTGAACTGGACTACAAAGGACAAAGGGTAGGGTTCGATCCAAACCGACGGCTTCCGGGTTCACCACATTACCCCAAAAAATCATGTGCTGAAGGTCTGTAAAATGTATGGTCACTAACACCATATTCCCTATACGCCACTTGGCGTGACGGGGCTCTTTACTTCTTTACTCATATGTACCCGCGAGCTTTCATAGCCCTTGGGTAATGTAGAGTAATGGAGCTCGGAAGGATTGTCTGTAAAATTTGCTCGAGATAAAACTTGTAATGTTAAGGTAAGGGTTTGTTTATAGTGGATTTTGATCAGATGCCAGATGAGTAGGGAAAAAACGGAGTGTTCGATATCAATTTTGTAGTGTCTTTGTGTACGACGTTGCGGAGCACGTACAAATGAATCTACTAAAACTGATTTGTTATAATATGTTCCTTTTCTACCTGTCAACTTCCTGTGGAGTTTAGGTCTTCAACAAGTGCTATCCACGCTGTTCTGTTTCTTGCCATACTTTTAGTATAATTCCATGTCTTCCTCGTCATCTTCATCTCTGTTTCCACCAGTCTTCTCCAAGAATATTTTGAACTTCCTATTTATCTCCTTCCATGGGGATTCCAAAATAATAAGGGCCTGTCGTGTAATATTCTCAGTTGACTTCTGCAGTGTGCTCATCGCTATCGTCTTTATTGTATCTCTATACCACTGTTATTTATTTGGTACTTTTCCATAATTCACCGTTAGCGATTTTTTCCTGCCATTTCCATCCTTTTATTTTGCTCAAGCATCCATTAATGAAGGTCTGCATCTTCGTGATTACCGTTTTTGTTGTTCTCCATGTTTCGGGGCGCTTAGACAGAGAACCCTTATCTTTCCTAAATGGCAGATTTACTTTTTTATTTTTCTTTGATCTGTCCATGTTTGTGAATATTTCATTAGTTGTATTAGTTGTATAAAATTGCTAGCAAAACCATTATTAATTTTATATAGTTGCTGATGTTTGACTCTAGACTTCAGCAAGCGTTAATTACCTAAGCGTTATCCTCCACTATGAATAATCAGATGCCCTTCAGCTTTATTAATAACATAAGGCAGAGTTACGTCCATTTTTGTTTGGCGTGCTGTATTAAATCTCGCACCCAGTTGTTCTATAGTTAGAATTTTTAGTGTAGTGGATGTAGTTGTAAAATTTAGAACATCTGTATAGGACTTTGTGTGTTCAAAAATGGGTTAGCACACAGCGCTTCCAGAGAAGTGTTCAAGTACTAGAGCACTAGATTACTGTTTATAGAGCGGATAGATTTGTGTTTTTATAGGATATAGTGTTGTGATTTTGTTTTTTCATACTAGTTTGTGTTAAATTTCTTGTACGTAGGGAGGTCAAAAAGTAATGCACACCAATTTTTTTCTCGGAAAATATTCGGGCAAAATGTGTGAAATTTTCACAGATTGTAGCTGAACATCCCCTTTACACTACCTATTTTTCAACATAATCTCCGTCCAAGCGTATTGCCTTACGCCAACGCGAAACTAGGTCATGAATGCCTCGTTTGTACCAAGTTTTGTCCTGCTCGCGTAGCCATTTTTTAACTGCACGGATCACATCCTCATCATTGTCAAAGTGTGTCCCACAGATGGAAATCTGAGGGAGCCAGATCAGGGCTGTAAGGAGGATGGGGCAGTACAGTCCAACAAAATTTGTTGATTGCTTCCCGTGTTACCAGACTTGTGTGAGGGCGTGCATTGTCATGTTGAAGCAACAAAGCTGCAGATGGCTTATTAGGCCGAACTCTGTGGAACCGATTTTTGAGTTTTGTCAGTGTATTGATGTAAGCTGTCGAGTTGATTGTCTCACCTCTTGTCATTACATCAACAAGAATCACACCATCAATGTCCCAGAAGACAGTGATCATCACCTTTCCAGCTGATGGAGATGTTTTGAATTTTTTTCTTTTTGGTGACTGCGGATGATGCCATTCCATTGACTGCATTTTTGTTTCAGGTTCATAATAATGTGCCCACGTTTCGTCACCGGTAACAATTTTTGACAAAAACATTTCTCCTGCAACACCGAAACGCTCCAACAATTCAGAACAGAATGGTTTTTCCTTTGAACTCTGTGATCATTTGTTAGGCACCGAGGAACCCATCGAGCGCAAATCTTTGAATATCCGAGAGTTTTAAAAATTGCGATTGCACTTCCCTTGCTGACTGTAAGCTGCAATGCCAATTGCTGACTAGTGATACGCCTATCCTTACGAATAATGAATGGCATCAGCCCGGTTTAACATGTCTGTGCTGGTAGCCGAGGCAACACGTCCAGAACGCGGTAAATCATGCAGCTCCACTCGTACACTTTCTGCAGCTTTAATTCTCTGAACCCAGCGACTAACTGTGCTTCTATCGACTGCAGAACATTTGTACACTGCACACAGTCGTTTATGAATGTTTGCCACAGTTTCTTTTTCCGCAACCAGAAATTCTATGACAATTCCCTGTTTGTAACGGACATTGTTGACAAGCTCCATTTTAACGGTTCATAGATTGCGTAATATTTATCAGAATGCTGTGCTATTTGGTGCACATAATTGGAACATGTCATATTCCAAGTGTGCAAAATTTCATATTCTTATCTTTATTATTAGCCGAGAAAAAAATTGGTGTGCATTACTTTTTTACCTCCATACAGTATTTTATGAAATTGTGGAAGAATACAATCGTATATTGAAAGATCTTCTGACATTTACATAAAAACCTTTCCTGATGAACTGTTATGTAAATTAAAATTGGCTTATGAAATCTCATTTGATCGAACCCGCCTTAAAAGTAAACTAGCTATAATTTTTGCGAGTCATGAATTTCAAAAGTTGTCTATTTTTGAACTTGTCAAGTTTATGCATCTTTAGATACAGAGAGAGAGAGAGAGAGAGAGAGAGAGAGAGAGAGAGAGAGAGAGAGAGAGAGAGAGCTAATTTCCAATATTAGGAAGAAACAATCATCATTTTTTGGCCATGTAATGAGAAGAGAACAATTTGAATATATTGTAACAACTGGAAAAATTGAGGGAAGAAGAGATAGAGGGAAGCAAAGAGAAAAAATACCAGACAGCTTAAGAGAATGGCTTGGCAGAGGGTCAACAACAGAAATGATAAATAACAGTCGAGATCGAAAGTTGTGGAGAGACATGATCACCTACGCCAGCAGGCGCGGTACTTGATGATAATGATGAGATACAGAAATGTATACCCGCATACAACTGCTAGCACCTTTCGCCCCGTATTTTTATGCACATTTGGGATAACAGTAAACTGACAACTAAAACAAAGGCCGCAATTTACAACGCCTGCATTATCAGTATCCTTTTATATGGCAGTGAATCTTGGACAACTTACGCAAAGCAAGAGAGAAGACTAATAGAGTTCCATATGCGATGTCAGCGATGCGTGTGTAAAGCAAGAGAGAAGACTAATAGAGTTCCATATGCGATGTCAGCGATGCGTGTGCAAAGCAAGAGAGAAGACTAATAGAGTTCCATATACGATGTCAGCGATGCGTGTGTAAAGCAAGAGAGAAGACTAATAGAGTTCCATATGCGATGTCAGCGATGCGTGTGTAAAGCAAGAGAGAAGACTAATAGAGTTCCATATGCGATGTCAGCGATGCGTGTGTAAAGCAAGAGAGAAGACTAATAGAGTTCCATATGTGATGTCAGCGATGCGTGTGTAAAGCAAGAGATAAGACTAATATAGTTCCATATGCGATGTCAGCGATGCGTGTGTAAAGCAAGAGAGAAGACTAATATAGTTCCATATGCGATGTCAGCGATGCGTGTGTAAAGCAAGAGAGAAGACTAATATAGTTCCATATGCGATGTCAGCGATGCGTGTGTAAAGCAAGAGAGACGACTAATATAGTTCCATATGCGATGTCAGCGATGCATGTGTAAAGGTAACATAAAAACTCTGAACATAAACCCTACAGCCTGGAAATATATAGTAGCAGAACGCAATCTTTGGAAACACACTCTAAAGCTGCAACTCAAACAATAAGCAGATAGATTCATAGAAAAAGAGAATACACGTCGAAAGAACAGAAAAAAAATAGCATTTCCTAGGGTAGCTGCAAAATCCATAGTCAACTATAACTGAGGGCATTACAACTACACGTTTATGAACGATAATCTTAAATAGTATTAGATTCTGGGCGGAAAGAAGTGTACAAATTAAGTTAACTTATTTTGACTATTCCTTGTACAGGCATAGTAAAGCGCTAATTTTCTGCTTTGAAACGTATACATAGTTACTGTCAGTGAATTCAGAGTCAAGATAATTTGAGTGGCTTGAGTCTTATTTATATAGAAAAGGAAGTGTGACAAGACTTTAGATTAAAAGGATCATTTTTTAAATGTATATTTTAAAAAGTTTCCGAGTATAAAAAGACGGCCGGAACATACAAATGAAAAGATATATTCACTGTTAATTTGTCTCAATATATCAACATTAGATGTATTAGTCGTTTAAGATTGATATATTTTTCCTTACTGTAAACTATTTAATTTAAAATTAAATAAATATTAGCAGAATATGTTTAATATTTATCAGTATTGTACATTCATTGCGATAATATTATTTCTTCATTTGGCTTTGGGCGGGGTTGACTGTAATAATATATCACTACATTAAAATGAACATATACTATGAAAAATCAATCTATAAATTTTTGTAGTGCTAAACTCTCACACTGAATCTCTCTCTCTCTCTCTCTCTCTCTCTCTTTCTCTCTCTCTCTCTCTCTCTCTCTCTCTCTCTCTGCGATCAAGACTCAATCAGAGTAGGACACCAGACTCTCTGATGAAGTCAGCTGTCTGTTTAAACGATTCGTTAATTAGAGTCTGTTAGACCCACCCTGATTGAATACCTGTTAAAACGTTGCACTGTGGTCTGCGCCAGTGGCCCAGTGCATCCGATTTCAGGCAGCATTTTATTCAGGTTTGCATTCCTTAGCCTATAATTGTCCCCAATCTTCGTGCAAGGCAAAATCAGGGATAAAAAAATCACTAAATATGATAAATCACTGAATCAGGAATAAGGAGACACCACCGATCGATATCGGAATCAGAGTCATGGAGTCTGAATGGGATACTAAGAAAATAGAGATATTAGAGTCACAAAGTCTGGGATGCAATCATTGCTTGGTCGAATGATTAATTTAATGCTGTGGAGTCAACTCAGGTCTCATACTTCTAAAGATGATGTGATCAATAGTAGCTTCTTGATTTCCGCGGTTCTGCTGAAGATTATTTATTAAAGAGGTATTTTTTTTAAATTTCAACGGACTCCACCCCTTACAAACCCCCTCCCAACCATCTCTGAGATTACTGAAACATCCCCATCACATTAACTAGTATGTTCTGACGTAAGATGTTTTCAGAGAACCCAGTGAGATCTATGTAGGCCAACTTTCGTCCCATGATCCTGCAGAGCTTTCGCCTCGTTCATCCTGAACCGAAATCGTAAGAATAAATTAGAATCCTGAAGTCTACAATCAAAATTAAAAAGTTAAAATTTATTTTAAGGAGGTATTCACCTTGTAGAGGATGATCGAATAGTATGTTACAACTGGCAAAATAGAGGGAAAGTGAGATCGCGGACAATAAAGAGAGAAGATACTGGATAATTTTGGTGTCGTGGCAGGGAAAACAGTCAACAAAAGGATTGATAAGATGTACTGAGGGTAGAGAATTGTGGAAAAAAAGTGATCGCCTACGCCAACCGGTATGAAACATAATGATGATGAAAGGATGATACTATCACTCCAAATGTAGAGTTATTAGAATCGTGAAGTATGGGATTAGCACTAAATGTAAAGATGTATTAAGATCATGATGTCTAAAATTAGCACTGAAATCATGAAGTATTAAAATCGTAAAGTCTGAGGTTAAGATTTTAATAAACAGGTATTAAAATTGTGAAGTCTGAGGTTAAGACTTAAACAAACAGGTATTAAAATTGTATTGTCTGAGGTTAAGACTTAAACAAACAGGTATTACAATTGTAATGTCTGAGGTTAAGACTTAAACAAACAGGTATTAAAATTGTGAAGTCTGAGGTTAAGACTTAAACAAACAGGTATTAAAATTGTGAAGTCTGAGGTTAAGACTTAAACAAACAGGTATTAAAATTGTGAAGTCTGAGACTGAAAATAAATCATAGATAATATATTTTTCAGTAATTTGCAAAGTTGTATTCAGAATTAGAGTCGGATAGGAGCGGTTGAGGGATAGCAGAAGAGTAGGCGGAGTTAGGGCAGGGGGTGTAGCAGCAACAGTGGCTTCTGATCGAAGTTTTTTGTGCATCGGCTCCACAGCCTAGACTGCAAGCAGAAATGAAATTAAAGACTTGAAACAACCGAGGCGCAGAAAATGGCGATCTGTGGGAGGAAAAAGCTGATGGGGTTTGTGGTGATGAGCTGCGATTTGAGAGAACTTGCTTGAGTGCTGCTGCGGAAGAAAAACATTGAAATTGTGAAATTTAGTGGAGGCCCTGAGAGAAAATTAGAATTTTGAAGATGGAGGTGAAATTATGAGGCGGTATAAGAAAATGGATTGATTCTTAACACTGGCAACCAATTTCACGGCTTCCTCTTTGGATATGAATAGTTTATCGATTTTGGCGCTTCCTTGAAGGTAAAGCGTCCTCCACGCGTCATTACACTTTGTTCACCAGCCCTCTACCATATGTCACAGAGGCCACATCTCGACACGACTCTCCACTTTCAGCCTCGAGAAACCCTCTTCAGCGCATCATCCAGTGCCACTCAAACTCGTGGCCATCTCAGCCTGACCCGGGGAAGCCGTATCGGCTTTGCTTGCCCATCTTGGCGGGAACCCACGCGTGAAGTTGATTTTGCGCGAGAGGGGAGAAAATGGAAATTTGCAAAAATGATCCTCAAACGACGGCTCATCGAGGGAGAAAAAAAAATGCTCTCTCGTTGGCTGGTATGGATTCTCTATCAAACACTCGTTAATTTTCGCGGCATCACAGGGTTTTCTCTGTGCTCAAAAATCAGTGTTCTTCTGTCCTCGCAATGAGCACAACCTTGTGATATGATCACTGCTTTTAGCCTCATGGTTAAGATTCGTATTAAATTGAGATTTTGTGGGATTTCCATTCATAACTAGTTGCGTGATTTCTTTTTTCCCCCCTGTTTCTTCACAGAAGCAATAGTCAGAACAAGAACATCACATCTAAAAATAGGACTCAGACTTTACTTGACGAAGGGGAAAATGAGCCGGGTCTCAGAATTTGAACTTTGCTAAAAAATAAACTGTTTAAAGACATGGGCGTAATTCTTATGGTAAAATACGTATTTTAAATATGCATTATGTTATGTCTGTCTTACACCAACACTGATTTAATTAAATTCACTTTTTCATTTAGTTATCTGCTCTTCTCCTAATATAAACATTTATATTAGTAATCCTCTTTTTTAATAGCAAATCTCGCTCTCCTTTTTATATTTACATTTCTAACCTTGATCCACTTTCCTGAAGCAAAACTCTCTTCTCTCAAATCCATTTAAAGTCTCCACCTATATTAAAAACACATACAATCTCATTTCTTATGTGCATCTACCTGAACACATCATTCATTATAATATGTGCACAAGAGAAGTAGTGGTCCTATACTCCACACCACTAACGACAACAATGTTATTGTTAGTGTTTACCGTCACCTTACTTCAGTGAATCAAGTGTTCACTCGCTTATCTTTCCTTAATTACCCATTTTAAAATGTCCTCGCTGCCTCACTATTCACAATTCGCATATTTCTTAACTTTCATACTGGGAAACATTTAATGATCTCTACCCACCTATCGCCTCCTCTTATTTAACCCACTACCAATCATACAATCACCACTTACCATTACCACAATGCTCAAACGACATCCCAGGGGCAAAGCAGACGCGAAACCCACAACCGTACTAGCCAGTTACGTCGTCCACGTGCCGCGCCAAAATCTGCTCACAGATCGTCAGTGGCGCATGTGCTGTCGCATATCAACTTCTCAAAAGTAGTTAGCTTTTGGTGTTGACATCAGTCGCTGCCTGCCGCCTTCCTTTCACATTGACAGACATCATCTGTCAGTAGTATCGCGGCAGCTACCGTTTCCTGTACTTACCTTGAATGTTATAGGATAAGATGGATGTCTTAAGGTAAGTCACGTGACTTTATTAACACGACAGGTTAACAAATTGTGAACCGCTTGCTACAGGGACATATCTTAAGAACCTTGTAATAAATACGCGTGTCCTTTAAGGGTAGTCGCATTTAACCTAATGACGAAGATTTTTGATTAATTTGTCCAGTGCAAGACCTACAATCACAGTACACCTGCACTTTAGCACCAGCAATGCCCCCATAGGTAATATCAGATATGTGACGTGAAACATGACCGTCTAATAAAATAACAAGTTCTCTACCTCTCTTATCTAAATTTATTCCCAGAAGCGGCATAATCCTGCTGTTATTTTTTTCCTGCTCAACAGGAACATGGGGGTCTTAATTTTGTTGTTTGTCTTCAATAGCCTTGGTTCTTTCATCATTGAGATGCGGAGTCAGTGAAAAAGGAAACCTGATCGTTCAAACAAAACGTTATGTCGTTAAACTCGGGTACCTATTGCTTGCAGGTCCCACGCTTCACGGCTACCACTACAACAACACGTTGAATAGTTTTATAAAGTGCGAGGTCTTTTCTTCCTTGTCTTGTTATTATTATGATCATCTCTGTGCTTTATTCTGAAAAAAGATTATCGGAAATTTATCATTATAAAAAGTAAACAAATAGTAGTATACAAGACAAGATACATAATGTGCCTAGATTATGGATATTGTTTTTTTTTAAATTAAATTATGAACACATTGTGTTAAATGAAAGTAAAAAAATAAAACAACAGACAATGAGTTGTGAGGGCTAGTGAACCGCGTTCCGGACAATTTCGGCTGAAGAAAACCAAGATTATTTTTATTATTATTCTATTATTTTTGTTCGACCATTACTTTCTTTCATCGTTTGCCCTTAAATTAGCGTAAAATGGACGTAAATTTTCGATGTATCTTTGTTTACAGGAATCTGCAATGTTTGTGTCTCTCGACATCCGGCATTCTGGGGATTACCAGTTGCATAACAGTTAACGGGAGCCGCAATAGCTCAGTGGTTAGTGAACTGGACTACAAAGGACAAGGGGTAGGGTTCGATCCCAACCGACGGCTTCCGGGTTCACCCAGCCTTAAATGGGTACCGGATTTTTTTCTGGGAAAGTAAAGCAGCACGGGCGTAATACCGATCACATTACCCCAAAAATCATGTGCTGAAAGTCTGTAAAATATAGGGTCACTAACACCATATTTCTCTATACGCCACTCAGCGTGACAGGGGTACTTTACTTTTTTTTTTATTTATAACAGTTAACGCGCTGACTTGGCGATTGGTTTGATATGGGTTCAGTTTCTAGCCAGTCGATTTAGCGGTAAAACAATGACTAATTTCAGCCTCACTGACTTAGTGAAGACAATAGTAGTGCGGGTATGCACTGGCCTTTTCATTTCCACGCGCTGCATCTTATTACGGTGAAGCTTGTTATTTGAAATTAACTACACATCGCAATCTTTTGGAAATAGATTCATAGAAAAATAGAATGCATGGTGAAAGAAAAGAAAAACGAAAATTTCTAGGGGCGCTGGAAAATCCATAGTCAACTATGACTGACGGAGGCTACTGCTGTGTTATTTCAGTATGACAATAAGCACCAAAACACATATAATTATGAGGAGGCGTCGACAAAAGAAGGTGTATAAAAGCAACATCACGCCAAATGGCGTATACTGAATATGGTGTTAGTGGCGCTAATTTTTGCAGACCTTCAGCACATGACTTTTTGTGGTAATGTGGTCGGTAATACGCCCATGTCGATTTATTTTACCAGAAACAAATACGGCATCCATCCAAGGCTGGGTGAACCTGGAATCCATCGATCAGGATCGAACCCGACCACATGACCTCAGAGGTCCAGTTCACTAACCACTGAGCGATCGCGCCTTCTTAAATAAGGTGTCTTCTACCTTTCAACTCCCTGTGGAGCATAAGTCTTCAACAAACACTTTCCAAGCCGTTCTGTTTCTTGCCATTCTTTTAAGATCATTCCATGTCTTCCCCATCATCTTCATCTCTGCTTCTATCTGTCTTCTCCAAGAATTCCTTGGTCTTCCTTTTTGTCTTTTCCCCTGGGGATTCGAAAAACGGGACTGTTGTGTAATACTCTCAAATGGCTTCCGCAGTTTGTGTCCTATCCAGTGCCATCGTCTTCGCTGTATCTCTTTATCCACTGGTATTTGACTGGTACATTTCCTTAATTCTACGTTAGTGATTTTGTCCTGCCATTTCCATCCTTTTATTCTGCGTAAGCATCCATTAATGAAAGTCTGTATCTTCATGATTGTCAATTGTGTTGTTCTCCATGTTTTACAGCCATATAATAGGACTGACTTAACATTTGAGTTGAAAGTTTTTATTTTAGTATTTAACCTAATTTCTTTTGACTTCCAGATGTTTCTCAGTGCAACAAAAGCTCCTCTTGCCTTTGATATCCTTATTTTGGTACCATTTTCTGTTCCTCCCTCTTTATCTATATTACTGCCCAGATATATGTAAGATTGTATGTCTAAGTAGAGGTATTTCTCCTAATTTTATTTGGTTATTGCCAACTGCATTAATTCTCATAATGTTGGTCTTATCTCTATTAATTTTCAGTCCTAGCTGTTGTGATCTTTCATCAAGTATGTTCATTTTATCCTGAATCTGTTGATGGCTGTGTGATAGGAGAGCAATGTCATCAGCAAAGTCTAAATCATCAAGTTGTTTGGTCAGTGACCACTGGATTACGTTTCTTTTGTTTTGAGTTATTTTCATAATCCAATCTATGGCCAGTAGAAAGAGAAATGGAGACAGAAGGCATCCCTGCCTTACTCCTGTTTTGATTTCAAACGCTTCTGTAAGATGTCCTTCATGCACCACACTGCATTTCGTTCCTTCATACATTGTTTTTATCAGGTTAATAAACTTTATAGGGATTCCATAATAACTCAGTAACTTCTAAAGCATTCTTCTGTCTAAACTATCAAATGCCTTTTCGTAATCTATGAATCAAACATAAAGTGGGGATTTTAGTTCTAAACTTTGTTCAACTATTATACTTAGAGTAGTTATTTGATCAGCACATGATCTGTTCTTCCTAAAACCTGCTTGTTCAGCTCTCAAATGTTTCTCTATAGCCTCCTTTAGTCTCTCCAGAATGAATCTGCTTAATATTTTTCCTGGCACTGATAGTAGCATAATTCCCCTATAGTTTGTGCACTCCTGCAAACTTCCTTTCCTTGGTAGTTTGATCATATAACCTTCTTTCCTGTCTTTAGGTATTTCTTCCCTCTCCCAATTTATTTAATAGATTATATAATATCCCGGTAGAGGTGTTAATATTTGCTTTGGTAGCTTCCAAAGGAATTTCATCTAGTCCTGTGGCTTTACTGTTTTTTAATAGCTTGATGGCTTTCATTATTTCTTCTTTGCTTGGTTTTCCACAATTAACGTGTAACTCTTCTTCTGATGGTAGTATATTTGGAGGGTTATTTGGGCCGGGTCTGTTCAAAAGTTCTTCAAAGTGCTCTTCCCATCTCTCCCTTTGTTCCCTTATATTACTATGTAGATTTCCATGTGCACGGGACTGGTTATCACATACTGTAAACAAATAAGCCGAAAAAACTTCACAAATAAGGTGTATAAATAATAAAAAACACATAGAGATTGTTCGCAAGAGTATTTTGAATAACCTCTGAGACTAAACAAATTAAAGTTTCAGCCTAGGAATTGCATTTTATAATCTTTACTATACATGCGACATCACTAGATAAACTCATGTTTAAAAACTAAACTTTGGTTTGTCTAGTTCCGTCATATATCTCCAAAGCTGTAACATATTATTTCTGTGTAGTCTTGTAGCCTGTGTTACTTCACTACTATAGAGCACTTTATGCCATGGGACGTCGTTTACTTTTATCTTCGATGTTACAAGCTTGGTGAGAGTTTGTCTGTTTCTATGGTTACAACAGGGAGATTTTGTAGAATCTTCATCAGATCTGGTACATTTATTATTACAACCATTATGAACTGCTTTAATCGTAATCACTGTCCGCCCTTTTGGCTCATTGTTACATGGTTAACCTTTATCATACAGCATTTCATGAACGTCTTAACATTTGGAAGAGAACCGTGGACGATCGAACTCAACAAGAAAAGATGGAGGCCAGAGAAATATTGATTTTACAGAAGAGTTTTGAGAATACCATTCTTTTTCTGTCCTGCTTCATTTGACTTCAAACCTTTAGGGGATATACAGTTTGCGGGCTTTCGCTCTTTTGTTGGCCTCTCCTGCTATAATGTTTTCAAGTATTTCTTATATCGCATCAATCATTATTGTTTCGTGGGCGGCGTTTGAAATTGATGACGGTGGTGATGATGACGATAATAAGGATGATGAGGATGAGTAGGATGAGTAGGATGATGATGATGAAGGATGATGTTGGTGATAGCGATGACGATGATGATAGAAGCCATCAACCTGAATCGAATCCGTCTTCTTTTCCTCAGCAGACCAGTTCACGATTAACCGTACTATTGCTGTAAATGAGGAACCAACCATTGAATCAATTGTCATATACTTGGAGATTTGAGCTCCCACCGTGCCGAAACTCATTATGAATTCTGCTGCTAGGATCGGCCACGAGCATATTGTGTTAAGCTCTTTATAGCTTTGTAATATTAAACATTCCTGGGAAAGCTGAGGGACGAAGAGATAGAAAGAAGCAAAGTGTAACGCTACCAGTCAGCTTAAGAGAATGGCTTGGCAGAAGGTCAACAATAGAAATGATAAATAACTGTCGAGATCGACAGTTGTGGAGAGACATGCCAGCAGGCATGGTATTTGATGATGATGATGAATATGAATATTAAATCATACTGCAGTGGTTATTTTTAAAAGAGGAAGGAGCCTGTCACGGTTCGAGATTTGTATTTGATGGATTATGGTGGTTGTGTCCATTCTTTTAAAATTAAGCATCGGCACATGTTGGGGTAATGTGGTCAGTATCACGCCAGTGATGTCTTTCTTTTTCAGAAAAGTACGGTACTCTTTTAACGCTCCGGAAGCCTAAAAGGCACAATAATAACATCAGATGGAAGATGCACCACAGAAATAAAAAAATAGAATAGCTCAGGCCAAAATATCATTTCAGAAAATGAAAAATATCTTATACAACAAATCTATGTCAATAGATGCGAGAAAGAGATTTCATCGGTGCAATATACAGCCAATTCTCACCTATGAAAGCAAGTCATGGACAGTAAACGAACAAATGAAAAGACGATTAGAAGCCACAGAGATGGGATTTCTCAAAAGAGTGTGAAAAGTTCCATCAACGGCTAAAAGATAAACGAGGAAATTCTCAAACAGGCGAACACAAAAAAGGAGGTCTTAAAAAATATGAGAAAGAAACAATCAACATTTTTCGGGCACATCATGAGAAGGGGAAATTTGGAATACCTGGTTACAACTGGCAAAATACAGTGAAAGAGAGATCGGGGACGACAAAGAGAGATAATACTAGATAGCTTGGTGCCATGGCACGTAAAACACTCAACTACATAACTGATACGATGCATTGTGGATAGTAGATTGTAGAAGAACATGATCACCTGCACCAACCGGTATGGTACATGATGATGATGAACCTAAAAGATGTAGACCCCTTAGTTTGCAGATGACATTGATGGTTTAGCTGCTGTAGCAGAACAAAAAATAGTCAACTTGAAACATCCGCTTCTTATGGCATTTGGATGCTGAAGACAGTATTGTGACTCTAGCTTACAAAAATTAACGTAAACAGACACGATCTAGAAACGATTGACATGCGTAAATACTTGCGATCAATTCATATCGACGAAGGCTCCAGAGCTGGAACATCAGCTAGTAAAGTAAAAGTAAAGAGCCACAGTCACGCCAAGTGGCGTATATGGAATATGGTGTTAGTGACCATAAATTTTACAGACCTTCGGCACATGATTTTTTGGGATAATGTGGTCGGTATTACGGCTGTGCCGCTTTACTCTCCTAGAAAAAAAAATCCGGTACCCATTTAAGACTGGATGAACTCGGAAGCCGTCGGTTGGGATCAAACCCTACCTCTTGTCCTTTGTAGTCCAGTTCACTAACCACTGAGCTATCGCGGCACAAAATGCAGCGGCCCCTGCAAAGCTAAAACATTTTTAAAAAGATAAGAACATGACTCGGCTGTAAAATCATGATGATGCACATTCTGGGTATATGGATGTTTCTATACGCTTGCGAAACAAGGAGTTACACAAAAGATTCTTCTTTCCTTCGTTGTTTTCCTTTCAGCTCAACGGGTTATATAGTTTGGAGTATTTTGCTCTTTGTTGCATTTCTGTGCTGTTATGTTTCCTAGTGTCTCTAATAGTCCATCAATCTGTCTTTGACAGTAGAGCTACAGAAAAAAAAATGGAGCCACGATAGCTCAGTGGTTAATGAACTGGACTACAAAGGAGAAGAGGTCGGGTTCGATCCTGACTGACGACTTCCGGGTTCAGAAAGCCTTAAATGGGTACCGGAATTTTTCTTGAAAGTAAAGCGGCGCGGGTATTAATGCTGATCACATTGCCCCCAAAAATCATGTGCTGAAGGTCTGTAAAATTTATGGTCACTAACACCATATTCCCTACACGCCACTTGGCCTGACGGGGACCTTTTCCTTTTTTTTTTACATAAAAAAATACAAGTTATAGAGATGAAATGTAATCGTAAGATTTGTTTGGTATCATTCATTTAGATCGTAGAACTAATGAAGAAGTTCTCAAACGGATAAAACAAACATTCGATGCACATGATGATCTTTTGACTGTTGTGAAGAAACGCAAAAATTCAATGGTTTGGTCACGTGTCTCGAGCGTCTGGCCTAACATTGACCACTCTGGAAAGAACTGTGAAAAGAGCTGTGAAAAGAGCTGTGAAAGAGCTGTGAAAATAGCGAGAAGGAGAGATGGGCAGAGAAATAGATGGGAAGGTAACATCAAAGAATGGATAGGCCTCAACTTCAGAGAGTCCATAGGAAGGACTGAAGATAAAGAGAAATGGAGAAGGTTGACGAAGTCTATCAACGGTGCCTCAACGACTCCCAGGGTTATAAAATACAGAAGAGGAAGAAGATGAATAATAAGAAGAATAATAAGAAGAAAAACAATTTAAAAAAAAGAATGAAGAAGAAGAAGCAAAAAAGAAAGATGAAGAAGAAGAAGAAGAAAGAAGAAGAGGAAGGAGAATAAGAAAAAAGAAGAAGAAGAATAAAGAAGAAGAAGAAGGAGAAGCAAAAGAAGAAAGAAGAAGAAGAAGAAGAAGAAGAAGAAGAAGAAGAAGAAGAAGAAAGAGGAAGACGAAGAAAGAAAAACAAGAAGATGAAGGATGAAGAAAAAAGAAGAAGAAAGAAGAAAATGCAAATCGTCGATGAGATCTAATCCAACCTCTTGTCCTGACCAGGCCAATTCACTAACCACTGCCCTATCGCGGCTTCTAGCTGAAGAACTCTACATTTGAATGTCTTCTATAACTCTGGTACCTAATTTTTTTTCTTTTTATAACCACACACGCCGTGCACTATAATTACATTTGAAATAGTTTCATATGTGTTTTTTGTTAATTAACAAATTAACTATGTTAACATTTTATGTAGTGATACATTTACATTTTGCCAAGAAAGAAATTGCTTACATTTTACGGACTGTATATTCAGCAATTAACCACAATTGCAATATTTCTATGTATTGTTTCGATATTAGTTAGTTTATTTGAACGCCACAGGCACAACTAGATAAACTAAAACGCTCATATTATCTTTTGTGTTACTAACTGGAACTCATTGTCAGTAACATTGTTTTGTTCAAATTGCTCAGAATGTACAAGGAATAGATAACCACTAAAGGCACATTGTGAAATGTCGTAATAGTTTAAAGGATGAACTAAAGTGCTACGTAAAGACTAAATGAGTAGGTGATATCAATTTACGAATGGGCCTCATAATTATAAATCATAAATGATACATCAAGTGTATTTTAATAGATGGATGAGAAAGAAGATAAAGTTGATGAAGACGAAAGCAAAGTAAATTATTATGGATAAGATTATGTCGATGATGAAGAACTATAAGAAAAAGAAGAAGTAGAAAGTGTGCAAAAATACGTTTATTTCATGCAGGTACTTGAGCTGTAAAGATTTTTATAACGGATAACGTTCAAGCACTCTTAATGTCATTGCAAGCAGTGCTTACATTCAGCTGGGACGCTCAGCACCGGAACTTTCTTTTATGCACCTTACCGGGCCCGGGACTTTATTCTTCAGTTCTGTAGTAATATAGAATAATATCATTGTTTAGAAAATATGACCATCTAGTAATTATCTTATTCGGCTCCCTCAATGAGATAGAGCTGCTTGCACAGAACAGAGAAAAATGGCGACATTTGATAAAATATCTTTAAAGGAATTGAAAACTGCTAGAACAAAAATTCAGATAAGAGGAGTATCTTGGTCTACGCCCTATGGGCTGGCTACGGCTCGAAAGGTCAATAGATAGATAGTAATTATCTTACATTTATATCAGCATTAACCAGTGAATTATCAGTGCCAGAATTAGACGCTGAACTCTAGAACAATAAGAAAGATAACGACCACCGAAATGAAATGTGTCAGAAGAATGACAGGAAACAGCTTAAGGAACAGAGTAAGAAACACTGACCTGTGGAAAAAAAAAACTCGAGATTGAACCAGCCATCGAATACATAAAAAGACAACAGATAAATTGGTTCGGCCACATAACAAGGCAAAAAGAACTAACAATGACTCAGAGCCATAAACAAACGCTACGAAAACGCCAGAGTAAGAGGAAGACCGAGAAAGAGATGGATAAAGGGAATACTAGAGTCACTAGGAGGAATAACACCAGAAGAGGCCAACAGAAGAGCAAAGAATCGCAGATTGTATCTCCCCTCGACGCCAAAGGCAATGGAGGAAGGGTAGAAAAAAAAAGAAGAACCAATGATTGAAAAAGAGACGTCAAGGCATAGGAATGCATAAAAATGCGAAGCTGCAGTAAAAGTCTATTTTAAATGAGAAATGAAAAAAAAAAAAAAAAAAAATCGTAAACCGTACATTTTTTTTTATTCGATTGAAAAAGAACCAGGCCCTACACGTAAAAGATAATAGCTCTGTTGGATTACGTAAAAGCGACACTTCTGTAGCCAGTAAACAACTAGAGACCAGTAACCCTTCAGACACAATAATCCTGGTAGTGGCTGCTGTCTGACTTCACGTTTAATTTGATGTGTTTTATCTTAAATGTAACTGTTTTTATTCATTTGTCGCGATGTATTTGTTGTTTTGTTTTACTTCTCATCATCATCATCATGTACCCTGCCGGTTTCCGTAGGCGATCAAGTCCCTCCACAATCTTCTATCTACAGTGCATAGTATCAGTTCTGTTGTTGACTGTTTTCCATGCCATGACACCAAGCTATCCAGTATTTTCTCTCTTTGTCGTCCGCGATCTCTCTTTCCTTTTATTTTGCCAGTTGTAACCAAGTATTCCAACTTTCCTCTTCTCATGATGTGCCCGAAAAATGTTGATTGCTTCTTTCTGATGTTTTTTAAGAGCTCCCTTTTTTGTGTTGGCTTCTTTGAGAACTTCCTCATTGGTCTTTTTATCTGTCCAGGGAACTTTCAACATTCTTCTGAGAAATCCCATCTCTGTGGCCTCTAATCGTCTTTTCATTTGTTTGTCTCCTGTCCATGATTCGCTTCCATAGGTCAGAATTGGTTCTATATAGCACCGATGAACTCTCTTTCTCATTATTATTGACATAGATTTGTTTTACTTCTACGAAATAAAATTGTGTAGAATAATAATATTTGGATTATGATAATAATAAAACAATCATGTGAATAAGAACTATTTTATTGTAATTATTATAATGATTGAAAATAATAATGATTATTTCATGACTTGCGGTACACCGTCTCCTCCAACAAAAGGCGACAACCACACTCTGTCAACGGACTCGGTTCTGACTATCTTCTCCAACATTGCCGCTCCCATCCTGCAGTCCTTGGTTCTGTCCCGACGGTTTCAACCGATTTGTCGGCAAGTTGAATTCAAGATTAGAGCTTGCACCATCCTGCAGTCTTTAGTTCTGTCCTGACGGTTTCAACAGATTTGTCGGCAAGTTGAATTCAAGATTAGTGCTTGCGCCATCCTGCAGTCCTTGGTTCTGTCCCGACTGTTTCAACAGATTTGTCGGCAAGTTGAGTTCAAGATTAGAGCTTGCGCCATCCTGCAGTCCTTGGTTCTGTCCCGACGGTTTCAACAGATTTGTCGGCAAGTTGAATTCAAGATTAGAGCTTTCACCATCCTGCAAGATAGTCATTTATTTCTTCTTCTTTCCTTCCTCATTAGCCTTTCAGCGTCGAGGGGAGATATAATTTACGGTGTTTTGTTCTTCTGTTCGCAACTGTTGTTGTTTCCAGGTGTTTATAATATTCTGTCAATCCATCTTCTTCGAACAAGAAGTAGGGTTCGATCCCAACCGACGGCTTCCGGGTTCACCCAGCCTTAAATGGGTACCGGATTTTTTTCTGGGAAAGCAAAGCGGCGCGGGCGTAATACCGACCACATTACCCCAAAAATCATGTGCCGAAGGTCTATAAAAATTATGGTCATTAACACCATATTCTCTATTCGCCACTTGGCGTGACGGGGCACTTTACTACTCTCTCTCTCTCCATCTCTTTCGTGGTTTGTCCTTGGGTCTGGTGTTCTCGCAACGTTTATTGAAGGCTTGTTGTGTTGGGTTCTGCTCTTTCTGCCTTGTAACGTAGCCAAACCATTTTATTTGTTGTTTCTTTATATATTCTAAGGCGGAGGTTACTCTTGGCTATTTTTCTCTGTTTTTCATTTCTGATCTTATCTCTCAGGCTGTTTCCTGTCATTCGTCTAACATACTTCATCTCAGTAGAAGTTATTTTTCGTATCGTTCTTGCATGTAAGGTCCAGGACTGGCATTGATAGCACAACGTTGGGATGAAGATTGTATTGTATAGTCCCCGTTTTGCCTCGAGTTATTTCCTTGTTGGACAATATTGGTGATATCTGTCTGATTATTTGACAAGCTTTGTTGCATCTTGAGTCTATTTCTAATCATTTATCTTTCTTATTAAAGTGTGTCAGAACGGATATGTTTATAATTTAACGATTGCCTTGAAACCATTAATAAAATGTGTTGATGTCTCAATAAATTTGAAGATCCCTTAATGCTTCAAAGTTTTTCGTGCAACTGTAGTTCTTCACGATGTTATGTCTTTGTTTTCTATAGAAAACTGACAGCCGTAACTTGATCTAATATAGTTGGAGACTTTTGTTAAGTCGGACAAGTTCTATTTAGTCTCAAAATGAAACCAGACGCTGTACACTTGAGAATCATGACCAAAATGGGCCCGCATTTCTTAGGGTGTCTTGACAATTAAATGGCGGAAATCTTGCTGAACTGGATGGTCTAGTGTCGGCCTCTGGACAAGAAGATTCCGAGTTTGAATCTCGCTACAGGTGGAGAGAAATTTTTACTTTGAATCCGTCGTTGCTTCGTTACTTTCTTATCTCTGAGTAGTAAGTTTCGATGTATAGCTCTCTGGAAAAACGGCGAAAACTGGAGGTACCGTGTTTACTCGCGCACGTTAAATAACCCTTGGCAGTTAAAAACGAAAAGACTCGGTCAAAAACAGCCCCACACGTGCAAAACTGTTAAGAAAATATGCCGATGCCGAAGACGGATGTGTCGGGCCGAATAATGCAAATATCGCAGCATTTCCGTAAATAATAACCCAATACACCGACGTCAACTTAACCGGTGACATCAAAGATGAAGAAGTAGAAGAGATACTGAAGAAGACGACACAAATTACTAGACAGCGAAATACGGTAGTAATTGTAATAATTTTAAAATAAAAGAAACGCTATTATGATACTGATAAGTAACACATAATCGCCCGTGCGATGCCGGGGCCCGAAAGGGGAGTAAAGAATAGCGGCGTTATACCCTACCAGGCATGTTCGTAAGAGGCGAGAAAGGACGGTTGATCATGGGACTGCCTATCCCATGCTGTGGAAAAAAGAAGCCAAAAAAACTTCACAAACATGGACAAGTCAAAGAGAGAAAAAGTAAATCCGCCATCAAGCAAAGATAAGGGCTCTCTGTCTAAGAGACGTATGACGCAAGCCGGAGAAAGCCGTAAGGAGTCCGGGTTGCCAACTCACCCTTTGTCTACCAGGAAATCCTCCAGAATTGGCACCTGGAATGTACGTACCCTAACCCTAACCCTAAACGAACAGGGAAAAGCTGCACAGGTAGCTGCAGAAATGACAAACTACAAGATAGATATTCTGGTAATTTGTGAAACAAGATGGCAAGGAACAGAAATAATAAAACTAAATACCGGAGACATGACAGGAATTTGGAGCACAACATAGTGAAGGGGTAGCTATAATGCTATCAAGGAATGCACTGAAGACACTAATAGAATGGGAAGCAGTAGGACCAAGACGAATGAGATCAACATTTAAAACAACCAAAAACAAAATAAAATTACACATTATCCAATGCTATGCACCAACCAACAATAGTTGATTTAGTTAAAGATGATTTCTATAAACAGCTACAATGTTAGATGGATACAAGACGAGCCAATGATATTATAATCTTGATGGGAGACCTGAATGCTAAAGTAGGATCGGACAACAGAGACAACGAAGAGGTTATGGGAAAACATGGACTTGGAGATATAAACGAGAATGGAGATATATTTGTGAATTTCTGCGCCTTTAATCAAGTGAGCCTAGGAGCATCAATATTCCAACATAAAAGAATACACAAAGCTACATGGGTGTCACCAGATCATAGAACGGAAAAACAAATTGATCACATATGTATTAATAATAAGTTTAAGTCATCCTTACAGGATGTAAAAGTATATAGATGGGCAGATATAGCTTCTGATCATCATCTTCTGATAGCCAAACTTAAAATTAAACTAAAAAGGTATACTACAACGAATAAGGGTAGAAAGTATTTCAATGTAGGGTTTCTTAAAGAACAAGGAATTAAAGATAAATTCGCAGTCACAATATCAAACAAATACCAAGTCCTCCAACAACTAGAAAATACAATAAATATAGAAGATCATTGGAAACAGGTAAAAGATATATGGAAAGAGACATGAGAAGAAACACAGGGGAAAAGAGAACGCCAGAATAAGGCATGGATGACAGCAGAGACCCTGGACAAAATTAAAGAAATAAAGAACAAGAAAACAGACATAAATAAAAGCAAAACGAGAAGTAATAAAGCCAAGACACAGGAAGCTTACACAGAGGTGAACAAAGAAGTGAGAAGATGTATTAAAAGGGATAAGAGAAAATATATATATATGGATGAACTAGCTAAAGAGGCAGAAGAAGTAGCAAAAAAAGGAAATATGAAAGAACTGTACAACAGCAAAAAGAAATTAAGTGGAAAATACAAACACATCAATACCTTCATTAAAGATAAGAAAGGAAATCTGCTTAGTAATATAAGGGAACAAATGGAGAGATGGAAAGAGAACTTTGAAGAACTTTTGAATAGACCCGGCTCAAATAATCCTCCAGATATACTACCAGCAGATGAAGAGTTACACGTTAACTGTGGAAAACCAAGCATAGAAGAAATAATGAAAGCCATCAAACTATTAAAAAATGGTAAAGTCACAGGACCAAATGAAATTCCTTCGGAAGCCATCAAAGCAGATATTATCACCTCTAACAAAATGTTACATAATATATTAGATAAAACTTGGGAGAGCGGAGAAATATCTAAAAACTGGAAAGAAGGTTATATGATCAAACTACCAAAGAAAGTTTACAGGAGTGCACAAATTATATGGGAATTATGCTGCTACCAGTGCCAGGAAAAATATTAAGCACAATCATTCTGGAGAGACTAAAAGAGGCCATAGAGAAACATTTGAGAGATGAACAAGCAGGTTTTAGGAAGAACAGATCTTGTGCTGATCAAATCATCATCATCATCATGTACCCTGTCGGTTGGCGTAGGCGATCATGTCCCTCCACAATCTTCTATCTACAGTACTTTGTATCAGTTCTGTTGTTGAATGTTTTTCATGCCATGACACCAAGCAATCCAGGCTGATCAAATAACTACTCTATTTATAATAGTTGAACAAAGTTTAGAACTAAAATCCCCACTTTATATTGGAATTAAAGATTACGAAAATGCATTTGATAGTTTAGACAGAAGAATGCTTTGGAAGTTGCTGAGCAATTACGGAATTCCAATAAAGTTTATTAACCTGATAAAAACAATGTACGAAGGAACAAAATGTAGTTTGGTGCATGAAGGACAGCTTACAGACGCAATTGAAATAAGAACAGGCGTAAGGCAGGGATGCCTTTTCTCTCCATTTCTCTTTCTACTGGCCATATATTGGATTATGAAAATAACTCAAAACAACAGAAATGGAATCCAGTGGTCACTGACCAAAAACCTTGATGATTTAGACTTTGCTGATGACATAGCTCTCCTATCACACACCCATCAACAAATGTAGAATAAAATGAGCATACTTGATGAAAGATCACAACAGCTAGGACTGAATATTAATAGAGATAAGACCAACATTATGAGAATTAATACAGTTGGCAATAACCAAATAAAACTACTAGAAATACCTCTACTAGACGTACATCTTACATATATCTGGGCAGTAATACAGATAAAGAGGGAGGAACAGAAAATGATATCAAAATAAGGATATCAAAAGCAAGAGGAGCTTTCATTGCACTGGGAGACATATGGAAATCCAAAGAAATTAGATTAAATACAAAAATAAAAATGTTCAACTCAAATGTTAAGTCGGTCCTATTATATGGCTGTGAAACATGGAGAACAACAAAATTGACAATCATGAAGATACAGACTTTCATTAATGGATGCTTACGCAGAATAAAAGGATGGAAATGGCAGGACAAAATCACTAACGTAGAATTAAGGAAATGTACCAGTCAAATACCAGTGGATAAAGAGATACAGCGAAGACGATGGCGCTGGATAGGACACACACTACGAAGCCAAATGAGAGTATTACACAACAGGCCCTTTTTTGGAATCCCCAGGGGAAAAGACAAAGAGGAAGACCAAGGAATTCTTGGAGAAGACAATAGAAGCAGAGATGAAGATGATGGGGAAGACATGGAATGATCTTTAAAGAATAGCAAAAAACAGAACGACTTGGAAAGTGTTTGTTGAAGACCTATGCTCCACTGGGAGCTAAAA
The DNA here is from genome assembly GCA_032433765.1 of Megaustenia siamemsis. Taxonomy (NCBI): domain Eukaryota; kingdom Metazoa; phylum Mollusca; class Gastropoda; order Stylommatophora; family Ariophantidae; genus Megaustenia; species Megaustenia siamemsis. Next base: position 46,339,833 of record JAVIAB010000050.1, read on the forward strand.
AGGTAGAAGAGGAATATAAGTCAGGAATACGTAATGTGACATGAATGATGTCACCGTGTTAATGTCAGCTGATGATAAGGGCCGAAGGCTCACGTCAGCTCCAGGGCTTTAAAGTTGGAAAGAACTCATGGTTGACTGCTTGTTTCAGGATTGGTGAATCAGAGCTACCCAGATCATTATACCAGGTCGGTGCCCCTAGAAACAGACTAAATAATGCAAGATTTTTTTTTTTAAAGAAAAATGTGGTATGGCTACGTAAAGCCACGTTTACTACTTTTTAATTTTTTTTATTATTATCTTCAGCTTTACAGCAGCTTAGCATCTCTATGCTTCTTGATGCATCTTTATTCAGTCGCACTTGACAGCACCAGAGCTGGAAGTTGTCAGCGACACACAGCTGATGGCTTGCGCCATGATCGATGAACCAGAACCATCCAGACCCTGCTCCACCTCTCCGTGGTGCCTCTAGTAACAGACTAACCTGTCTAATTTGGCCAAGCGAGTAGGGATCGAAGAGGGAAGACAACCCGGTACTAAAAAATGTCATGCTGAAGTCGGATGTGTTGGGCCGAAAGGCGGAAATATAACAGTTTTACTGCAAACCACAACACAACGTAGACACGCCCACTTAACGTCCTTTTAAGGACGGATGATGAAGAGGTGTACTCCTTTAGTTATTGGGCGAACGCAAGCAAGCATTTCTTTAAACCCCCCCCCCCACCTCCCTTTTACCCGCCTACCTTTCCAACAGACTAAATAGTGCGGCCAGGTAAGGATCGAGAATGAAGGCAACCTGACACTAATAAACGGGAGACAACAAATAATAAATGAATATAATTATAGAGGGGAACTTTCCGAGGCGATAATCAGCGAATCAATTCAGAGGAAGAGGTATGTTTACAGCACTCGGAAAAAATGGCAAATAATCAACAACAGAAAAGAAACCAAGAACAATATATGGTCCGAAGCAGGATCGAACCCGTACTCCTTGGCACAGCGCCTTGCCACGAAAAGCCAAACGCTAGAGAACACTGCCAATTCGACAAACAAAATCGGCGATTATTTGTCATTTTTTTCCGAGAGCTGTAAAGATACCTCTTCCTTTGAATTGATTCACTCATAAACGCCATGTTGGAGAGGGACGTATTGGGGCGAAAGATGCAAACATTACAGATTTATTGAACACCATAACACGTCGCATTGACGCCCACGTTGCGTCCTTTTAAGAGCGAACAATAAGGCGGACTATATATTTAATTAGTTGTTGAGTCGACGCGAGAAAAGAAAGAAAGAAAGAAAGAAAGAAAGAAAGAAAGAAAGAAAGAAAGAAAGAAAGAAAGAAAGAAAGAAAGAAAGAAAGAAAAAGAGAGCAAGAAAATAAATTATAAGGATACAGTTTATGCTACAGTGTCATCATGTTTTAAAGTGAATATTAAGATATTCCCAATAGAAATGCACATTCCTAGGCTAACTTTATATGATTATAATCCATCAACAAACAGCATTATCATGTGTGGTGACACTGATAATCAATCTCCTTCAAAACCATTAACCACAGACCCTTGCTTGCTCGTGTAATGTCCCACGGGATTTAATTAATGGCCTCTTATTTTTAAATATTCTGGTTCTCTATGCCTTTCTCTTATTTATTTTATTTGTCATCATATACATTTGATTTGTCATTATTATTGCGCTTTTAACGGGCGCTCTTTTTTTTAAATTATAATTTACTGTCAGAGTGACAAGAAGTGGCGAGTTGTTGAGCTCATGTATTAACTATAAGTTTACATGTTCATAGCTAGAGAAAAGTGGCGTGTTGTTGAGCTCATGTATTAACTATAAGTTTACATGTTCATAGCTGGAGAAAAGTGGCGTGTTGTTGAGCTCATGTATTAACTATAAGTTTACATGTTCATAGCTAGAGAAAAGTGGCGTGATGTTGAGCTCATGTATTAACTATAAGTTTACATGTTCATAGCTAGAGAAAAGTGGCGTGATGTTGAGCTCATGTAGTAACTATAAGTTTACACGTTCATAGCTAGAGAAAAGTGGCGTGATGTTGAGCTCATGTAGTAACTATAACTTTACATGTTCATAGCTAGAGAAAAGTGACGTGTTTTTGAGCTCATGTATTAATTATAAGTTTACATGTTCATAGGTAGAGAAAAGTGGAGTGTTGATTATGTTGAGCTCATGTTATTGGTTATTGGTTATGGAAGGCCTCGGTATCACAGCAAACGAATTAAAATCCATAATTGCTCAACCGCCCGTGCCAGTGGAATCATCCGAACTACCAACTCATCTCCCAAACAAAGAAAGGTAACTGTAGTCCCCATCGCAGCAGTCTCAGCACACGCCAAAAGACATAAGGCGAAACCGCGCAGAAAGTGAACACAGCCAACTGTTCCCTGTCATACGATATCATCATTCATCGTAAACAAGCGGGATATCGAAGCAGGATCAAAACGGATTAGACACACAGCTCACGGTGTGCACAGAGCACTTAACTCAGTAGCTCCTGTAAACTATAAGTTTACATGATCATAGCTGGAGAAAAGTGGCGTGTTGTTGATGTTGAGCTCATGTATTAACTATAAGTTTACATGTTCATAGCTGGAGAAAAGTGGCGTGTTGTTGATGTTGAACTAATGTATTGACTATAAGTTTACATGTTCATAGCTAGAGAAAAGTGGCGTGTTGTTGATGTTGAGCTCATGTATTAACTACAAGTTTACACGTTCATAGCTGGAGAAAAGGGGCGTGTTCTTGATGTTGATCTAATGTATTAACTATAACTGTACATGTTCAAAGCTAGAGAAAAGTGGCGTGTTGTTGAGCTCATGTATTAACTGTAACTTTACATGTTCAAAGCTAGAGAAAAATGGCGTGTTGTTGAGCTCATGTATTAACTATAAGTTTACATGTTTATAGCTAGAGAAAAGTGTCGCGTTGTTGAGCTCATGTATTAATTAAAACTTTATATGTTCATAACTAGAGAAAAGTGACGTGTTGTTGAGTTCATGTATTAACTATAAGTTTACATGTTCATAGCTAGAGAAAAGTGGCGTGTTGTTGATGTTAAACTAATGTATTAACTATAAGTTTACATGTTCATAGCTAGAGAAAAGTGGTGTGTTGTTGAGCTCATGTATTAACTATAAGTTTACATGTTCATAGCTAGAGAAAAGTGGCGTGTTGTTGAGCTCATGTATTAACTATAAGTTTACATGTTCATAGCTAGAGAAAAGTGGCGTGATGTTGAGCTCACCTATTAACTATAAGTTTACATGTTCATAGCTAGAGAAAAGTGGCGTGATGTTGAGCTCATGTATTAACTATATGTTTATATGTTCATACCTAGAGAAAAGTGGCGAGTTGTTGAACTCATGTATTAACTATAAGTTTACATGTTCATAGCTAGAGAAAAGTTGCGTGTTGTTGAGCTCATGTATTAACTATAACTTTATATGTTCATAGCTAGAGAAAAGTAGCATGTTGTTGAGCTCGTGTATTAACTATAAGTTTACACGTTCATAGCTAGAGAAAATTGGCGTGTTGTTGAGCTCGTGTATTAACTATAAGTTTACATGTTCATAGCTAGAGAAAAGTGGCGAGTTGTTGAGCTCATGTATTAACTATAAGTTTACACGTTTATAGCTAGAGAAAAGTGGCGTGTTGTTGAGCTCATGTTTTTAACTATAAGTTTACATGTTCATAGCTAGAGAAAAATGGCGTGTTGTTGAGCTCATGTATTAACTATAAGTTTACATGTTCATAGCTAGAGAAAAGTGGCGTGATGTTGAGCTCATGTATTAACTATATGTTTAGATGTTTATAGCTAGAGAAAAGTGGCGTGTTGTTGAGCTCATGATTTAACTATAACTTTATATGTTCATAGCTAGAGAAAGTGGCGTGTTGTTGAGCTCATGTATTAACTATAAGTTTATATGTTCATAGCTAGAGAAAAGTGGCGTGTTGTTGAGCTCATGTATTAACTATAAGTTTACATGTTCATAGCTAGAGAAAAGTGGCGAGTTGTTGAGCTCATGTATTAACTATAAGTTTACATGTTCATAGCTAGAGAAAAGTGGCGTGATGTTGAGCTCATGTATTAACTATATGTTTAGATGTTTATAGCTAGAGAAAAGTGGCGTGTTGTTGAGCTCATGATTTAACTATAACTTTATATGTTCATAGCTAGAGAAAGTGGCGTGTTGTTGAGCTCATGTATTAACTATAAGTTTATATGTTCATAGCTAGAGAAAAGTGGCGTGATGTTGAGCTCACCTATTAACTATAAGTTTACATGTTCATAGCTAGAGAAAAGTGGCGTGATGTTGAGCTCATGTATTAACTATATGTTTATATGTTCATACCTAGAGAAAAGTGGCGAGTTGTTGAACTCATGTATTAACTATAAGTTTACATGTTCATAGCTAGAGAAAAGTTGCGTGTTGTTGAGCTCATGTATTAACTATAACTTTATATGTCATAGCTAGAGAAAAGTAGCATTTTGTTGAGCTCGTGTATTAACTATAAGTTTACACGTTCATAGCTAGAGAAAATTGGCGTGTTGTTGAGCTCGTGTATTAACTATAAGTTTACATGTTCATAGCTAGAGAAAAGTGGCGAGTTGTTGAGCTCATGTATTAACTATAAGTTTACACGTTTATAGCTAGAGAAAAGTGGCGTGTTGTTGAGCTCATGTATTAACTATAAGTTTACATGTTCATAGCTAGAGAAAAATGGCGTGTTGTTGAGCTCATGTATTAACTATAAGTTTACATGTTCATAGCTAGAGAAAAGTGGCGTGATGTTGAGCTCATGTATTAACTATATGTTTAGATGTTTATAGCTAGAGAAAAGTGGCGTGTTGTTGAGCTCATGATTTAACTATAACTTTATATGTTCATAGCTAGAGAAAGTGGCGTGTTGTTGAGCTCATGTATTAACTATAAGTTTATATGTTCATAGCTAGAGAAAAGTGGCGTGTTGTTGAGCTCATGTATTAAATATAACTTTATATGTTCATAGCTAGAGAAAAGTGGCGAGTTGTTGAGCTCATGTATTAACTATAAGTTTACATGTTCATAGCTAGAGAAAAGTGGCGTGATGTTGAGCTCATGTATTAACTATATGTTTAGATGTTTATAGCTAGAGAAAAGTGGCGTGTTGTTGAGCTCATGATTTAACTATAACTTTATATGTTCATAGCTAGAGAAAGTGGCGTGTTGTTGAGCTCATGTATTAAATATAACTTTATATGTTCATAGCTAGAGAAAAGTGGCGAGTTGTTGAGCTCATGTATTAACTATAAGTTTACATGTTCATAGCTTGAGAAAAGTGGCGGGTTGTTGAGCTCATGTATTAACTATATGTTTACACGTTTATAGCTAGAGAAAAGTGGCGTGTTGTTCAGCTCATGTATTAACTATAACTTTGTATGTTCATAGCTAGAGAAAAGTGGCGTGTTGTTGAGCTCATGTATTAACTATAACTTTACATGTTCATAGCTAGAGAAAAGTGACGTGTTTTTGAGCTCATGTATTAATTATAAGTTTACATGTTCAGAGCTAGAGAAAAGTGGCGTGTTGTTGAGCTCATGTATTAACTATAACTTTACATGTTCATAGCTAGAGAAAAGTGACGTGTTTTTCAGCTCTTGTATTAACTATAACTTTACATGTTCATAGCTAGAGAAAAGTGACGTGTTTTTGAGCTCATGTATTAACTATACGTTTACATGTTTATAGCTAGAGAAAAGTGGCGTGTTGTTGAGCTCATGTATTAACTATAACTTTACATGTTCATAGCTAGAGAAAAGTGACGTGTTTTTGAGCTCATGTGCGCTTGGCCGTGCGGCTAAAACCAGTGCTCCGCTGGCTGAAAAGACGACGTTCGTTGTTCGAAGCCCGCGGTAGACAGAAAGGATTTTTTCTATCGGGGGTGATATAAAAATCCTGAGTCTCACACGTCGTGGCGACTGCTTGACCAAGCGACCTTTATTTCTCTGGTCCTATCCCTTACCCCCGTCACACACCAGCAATGGTACTATGTGACGTAAAGATAGTTTTTTTTTATTAACTATAACTTTACATGTTCATAGCTAGAGAAAAGTGACGTGTTTTTGAGCTAATGTATTAACTATAACTTTATATGTTCATA
>JAVIAB010000050.1:46350997-46393497 GCA_032433765.1 Megaustenia siamemsis
GCATGAAGTACGCTCGTCACACACACTAGCGAATGCACTGAAAATGGCTTAAGCTCACATGGAAAATAAAGAATGCATGGCTGAGTGCTGATTTTAAAACTAAACAAATTCTGCCGGTTCAGTTAAAAAAAAAAAAAAACTAAAGAACTAAATCACATTAAAAAGCAGTATGACACACTAAAGACCTGAATAGTCTTTTCTTTCTATCTTCTTTATTATCATTATTAGCTTCAACATCATCAGTCAAACAATATTAGAAACTTGCAATGCTGTTTTCCCTAGCATTTCTATTCTCTTAGCGTCCCCATTTCAGTGCGCACACCGGATATTGCATCTAAGGAAGAATAGCACACTCGCTTCATAAATTGTCGATCCTGTGTTACAAAACCATAGAGCATGTCACGTCTCTCTCATAAACACCTCTGCAACGTCTGATCAATATCCATCAGCCACCGCTCGAAAAGTAAAATTGATTAAAATTGATGGCTTATATTTCGCATGCTCGGATATAACATATTTTTTACGAAATAAAAATCTTTTTTTTTTCTAGAAATAATGCAGTGTTACGTCCATTACCCGTGATTGGAGAGAGTGTATGGAGAGAATGAAGCCGTCTGTGACAAGAATGACGTTCATACTTAACGACGGACAATAATTGCAATAAAAACAGAATGCGATCGCCAAAACAAGAATTGCTAAAGATTATATTGAATTAAAGAAAATTCCAGTTACTTTGATAGCAAGAAAAGTATTTGTTTTACGCTATCAACAATTCCTAATATAGTCCATAAGTTTTCTCTACTTTTTCTCCTATTTAATAATATTTTTCTCTCTCTTCTAATTGCTCCCTTTTTCTTTTTATTAATTATCTTCCTCTTTTCTTCATATTACTCCTCATCATCCCCCATTCTTCTTAGTGATAAACTTCTTGTAATTCTTACTCATCATATATTTCTACTTCCTTTTTTAAAAATCAGTTTTCTGTTATTTCTTTTTATTATTCATCATCGTTTTCTGCCTCTTCTTATTTTTAATAATTCTCTTTTTCTTCTTTCCTTTCTTTTTCTGCCTTCATTTTCAGACGCCAATTATACATAAGTCAAATTAAATAGCCACTTGGGCTCTTGTGACGATGCAGCTAGTGCATTTCTCTCTAATGAGGTGGTCGGCTCTCAAATGCTATACTATTCCCCACAACAACCACAATTATTGTATGCATTCTGGTTTCAACTATCCTCTGAAAATAATCAACATATATTTTGGAGGTGGGAAAGTATGACAGTCTGACGTTGTGCTGATCATGCTACGTATATATATTTTTAAAATTACCATCTACAATTATGACCAAGAGAAGTAAAACGCCCATTGTCCAATGTCATGGAGCATTTCTTTACTTGAAGAAATAGGTCGACAAATGTGCAGACATCGCTGCTCAGCAGTGCTTCCCAAAGTATGCGGCACGGCTCTCAGGGGCGTAGCTAAACTTTGACTAGGGCGCCGCCTGGAGGATATATTGTCTGTGCCTACTCAGTGGTTAGAAATAAAATGACAGCATCCACATAGACGTAATATTTTTAGTACATAAACGAGTTTGGCTTAGGCAAAAACAACTTTCCAAAAAATGAGGAAGATACTGTGCAATCCATTTTTGACAATAGAAACAAGAAAAAGAGTTCTTAAATGTTAGGTAAAGCCAGTCTTGACATATGGATGTGAATCATGGACAATGGGACAACAGACAAGAAGATCACTGGAGTCTGTAGAAATGTGGTTTTACAGAAGAATGTTGAGAATACCATGGACAGCTAAGATGAGTAATGAAGATGTTTTGAAAGAGGGCAAAGCAAAAAAGAGAGCTAATTACCAATATTAGGAAGAAACAAATATCATTTTTTGGCCATGTAATGAGAAGAGAACAACTGGAATATAATGTAACAACTGGAAAAATTGAGGGACGAAGAAAAAGAGAGAGAGAGAGAGAGAGAGAGAGAGAGAGAGAGAGAGAGAGAAAGAGAGAGAGAAACGATACCAGACAGCTTAAGAGAAAGGATAGGCAGAAGGTAAACAACAGAAATGATAAATAACTTTCGAGATCGAAAATTGTGGAGAGACATGATCACATACGCCAGCAGGCCCGGTACTTGATGATGATGATGATGAAACTAGTTTCTCCAGGATAGTGTTAATTCCGTTGTCATTTATCATGTGTTATCAGGGAACTGGAGTTTACCCAACTTTTACGATTGTAATTGTCATTTGATGCCGGTTGATGATCAGCGGGAAAAGTAAGCCGTGTATGTCAAAGGTTTGGGAACCACTGCTGCAGAGATTCTCCTGAAATGTTGCAGGATAATAGATTCACATGTCCTCAGTAACTTTGACTTTACTGCCTTGCTGGTGCTGTGTACATGAGTGTAGTAGTACCGCGATAAATGCCACGTTTGTGTCTCTCGACAGCAAAGAACAGATAACAACCCTTGTCTAAGGGATAAACATAGAGGAGACAAAAAAAGTTCTCATAATTAAGCAATCTAGTTTGCATAAACAGCGGAAAAGACAAAGATATTAATAGAAAATTAATCAAACTAAATAGAAATGTGGTTTTACAGAAGAATGTTGAGAATACCATGGACAGCTAAGAAACGTTCTGAAAGAGGCCAAAGCAAAAAGAGAGCTAATTTCCAATATTAGGAAGAAACGATCATAATTTTTTGGCCATGTAATGAGAAGAGAAAAGCTGGAATATATTGTAACAACTGGGAAAATTGAGGGACGAAGAGATAGAGGAAAGCAAAGAGAAAAAAGTACCAGACAGCTTAAGAGAATGGTTTGGCAAAAAGTCAACAACAGAAATGATAAATAACTGTCGTGATCGAAAGTTGTGGAGAGACATGATCACCTACGCCAGCAAGCCCGGTACTTGATGATGAATCAAACGGCCTGCAACACTCTCCGCAATGTGTAGAAGTCTAGTTTCTTAGCGGAACAAAACTAGGATCTTGAACATAAATGTCAACTCATTGGTTCGGAAACATGGAGCGAAACAAAGACAAACAGCAACAGATTCCATTCCTTGCATAAACGGACGTCTCTGACAGCTTCTTAATATTAGAAGATCAAAAAGAATGACAAATGAAAATCTTTGGCAAAGAACAGCCCAGGGGCGCAAAGAAACGAAGATCATGAAAATGAAATGGGAATGAATATGCCTCACACATTACCACCAAGTAATTTTACAATACAGTCAATGAAGTGAAATCCACAAGGAACTTAGAAACTTGGAAGGTTCAAACAAACCTGGAGAAGAACCTTCGATACAGAAGTTAAGTCTGATGTTGGCTCGGATATTGAAGGTAGCACAGAACGGGTCCTTTGGCAGAGTGTGACCTATGCTCAACGAGAACTGAAAGGTACAAGCAAAATCAAGTAGGTCATCTCCCATGACACCCGAAGGGGCCCACGAGTAAGTGAAAAGATATATATTTTAGTCAAGCCATGATTTTTATATTAAAAAGTCCAGAGATTAATTTGGCTTTTGGAGGCCGAAACATTTTCCTCCACAAAGGTTATTTCCGTGAATCTCTAGATTTGATCGTAACAGCAGTATTTAGCCCATTAAAGAGATCGTCTGGTGATAAATATTGGCTTATTTACTGATCGATGATTCGATATCGATCAACAACGGCCTATAGGTTCACCCAGTCTTACATTTGTACCAGTTTTGTTTCTTCTTTAGAAAAAAATCCATTAATAAATACGGCACTGGTATATTGATATGGATCCGAAACCTGGACAACATACTCAAACCAGGAAAAAAGACTAAATGTCTTCCACATGCCATGTCTCCGCAAAATAATGCACATCAAATGGCAGGACAAAATAACAAACTTAACTGTTCTGCAACGTGCTAAGACCCTAACAATCATGTCGATGCTCAGAAGTCGAAGGCTAAGATGGCTGGGGCATGTCCAACGGATGGAAGAAAAACGCATTCCTAGGCAAATACTATATGGCGAGCTAAAACACGGAAAACGACAAATCGGCAGACCTAAACTACGATATAGAGATATCTGCAAATCATCTCTGAAAGACTTCTCCATCTGTGAAAACGACTGGCAACATCTGGCAAGTGATCGCACATCATGGAGAGCACGTATAAGGAACGGTATAACAACATTTGAGACTGTGCTAAGACAGGACTTAGAAGAGAAGAGACTCATAAAAAAGGATGGTAAACCCTGTGGACCAGCGAGCCTGACCTGTTCATTATGTGACCGCGTGTGTTTGTCAAACATTGGTAGAATTAGCCACGAGAGAAGCTGTTCGGCAAAAAACAATACCTCAAAAAAATACGCAATAGCCTCCACCAGACCGTCTGACAAGACGAAAAGGGCCATATATATATATATAGGCCTATATATTGCTGACCACATTACCTAAGCATGTGGCGTCTTTCATTCCCAAAAATATTCTTAAGTGAACAGAAATATAATTATTATTTTTGTTCTCAACATTCCTTCCCATTGTTACGGATACACCTGATAACAATACAAGAATGATATTAATGGTCTCCTCTCTCCTTTATCTGATGCATCTGCAATTGTTAATAATGTTTTAAAAAATAGTCGTTATTTGTTCTTATCTATCTTTTCCATTAATTACAAATGCGCGCGGTAACAGTGTAAGAAAGGTTATTCATTATATCATTCCTTTTTCATTTTTTTTTACATCGACACTTGTTAATAATACAAGAGGAATTACTTTTATTCTCATCGCTTTCCCTTGTATTACAAATACACGTATTATCAGTACAAAAATAGCTATATAATGTAGTTCATGTTCTTCCTTCCTCCCAACTTTCTTTATCCAAGTCCTACCAAACATTCGTCCATCTTTCCTTCTGGTAGCATCCTGTAGGTCTCCAGGGATAATCATTGTAGCAACCACGTGGTAGTTTTGTTTCGTGTTGTCAACGGTTTGATACAAGGCAGAAGCATTCTCCCTCAAACCCATTGTCTGAACACAACACTCGTCAGACCTCTTTGGTGTGTTTCTCAAATATTAACAATCAAGAGAGAATATACTAGAGAGTATCAATGGCATGGAAATAAGTCAATAATACAATCGATACAATGCATTGTGGACAGAAAAATGTGGAAGAATATGATCACTTAAGGCAACCGGTAATACACATGATGATTATCTAGCTTTCGTTTGGCTGAAGTACTGTCTATGTCTACATTGTCGTTTCTTGTATAAACTTTCACTTTTGTTGTAGTTCATGATGCAGAGGCCCATATAGAGTTGGGTATATATATATATATATATATATATATATATATATATATATATATATATATATATATACCAATATGGAGTATTGTTGTTTCAATGGGTCAACGGGATTGCCTTAGTTGCACGGAATAAGTTTAGTTGTTACATGCCTAATATAATGTGAGCCTTAAGCTCAATGTAACAAGAGATCAACGTCTGGAAGTTATACCACACCTTTCTAGAGTGTGATGAAGCTAAAGGGTCAAACCACTTGCTCAAAGAGGAGCCTTTTCTGATGATAAGATCACCTCCGACTGTTTCGTTCTGTATAACGTTTCCTATTACTCAAATCAGACTTGAATTATGTGTACAACAGTTTTTGGGCTCCTTGTTTATGTGCGTGTGGTGTCAATCTTGAATTTTGTATACATGTATGAAATGTCCGTTGTATGAATTGAATTATGACGACAATTATGTGATTTTAAAAATTGACTTTATTTTAATTACACGATTACGAGACGTTTTTAGAAAAAAAAATGAAGAGGTATGAAATATATAAGGATAATTTATAGAATGAGTTTAAGTAGACAAAAGGTAAAGTGAGTCCCATAGCAACTTCCGCTAGGTAATGAAGTACTAGTGATTTAACTGTGCTGACCATCTGCTTAAAGATGTAGGATTATCCGTTCTCTCTTTTTTTTTTTTAGCTGAGATTAAATAGAAAGATATTTTTTTTAAAGTTGAAAGTAAACAAAAACGAAAAAAAAAACATTTAGAAGAATGTAGGAAACGGAGGCAAAGGAGAAGAAAGTGAGAAGAAAGAAGAGGGAGAGCAATAAAATGATGAGACGAAATATAATAAGAAAAGGGAGAAGGAGGAAGATAACGAAACAACGAAATGAATAAAGAAGGATGTGGAAGGAAAAGAAATGGAGAAAGAAGAACATGTGAAAGAAAAAGGAGAGAGAGAGAGAGAGAGAAGTAAACAGAAGAAATAAAGAAAACACGGATATAATTAAGTGAAAGTAAAAGTAAAGAGTCCAGTTACGCCAAGTGGCGTACAGGGAATATGGTGTTAGTGACCATAATTTTTATAGACATTCGGCACATGAGTTTTGGGTAATGTAGTCGGTATTATGACCGTGCCGCTTTACTTTCCCAGAAAAAAAATCCGGTACCCATTAAAGGCTGGGTGAACCGGAAGCCGTTGGTTGAGATCGAACCCTACCTCTTGTCTTTTGTAGTTCAGTTCACTTTTCCCTGAGCTATCACGGCTCCCATAATTAAGTGAAGGAGAGGGAAAAAAAGAGCTACCAAAGAAATTAATGAAAATGAATATTAATGAACTACAAAAAAAAATGAACAAAATAAATACAGCTATTACTGGGAAGTAAAAACTAATAAAAATATGACTATTAAAATAATTATGTAATTGGAATAACGGAAGTAAATGAATAGTAAAAAAAAATAAAATAAATAATAATAATAATAAATTTTTAACACACAAAATTAGGGGGAAGGTGGAAAAAAACAAACCATTTTTGTCATCTTTGCAGACGATTAACGTCCAAAACCATTTAGGAAACACTTCAAATTCCGAACAAGAAGCACACATCAAAGATTAAAATCACTCAACCTAGAGAATAAGAACGTAATCTGTAAACCTTTCAGGCCAAGAAAGAGAAAAAGCAAAAGTGACGGGGTGGGAGGGAGGAAGAGAGCAGAAGCAACACATTTTTGCTTGGGGAAATTACTTTTTTTTGGCTGATAATCAAATACATGCAAAACTCCCGTAGGAAATTTTCAGACTTAGAATTAAAACACACAAAAAAACTTTTAAAAAAATCTCCCTTGAAAGCTTTCTTACCTACAAGCAAAAACATGTATAATCTCTTTGATAAAACTTCTTAACTTGAGATTAAACAAATAAAAATCCCATAAGATTAGAAATATCTTAAAGGGAGAATAAAACTGATTCGGGGTAGGGGGAGATAAAATTACTCTAGAAATCTTTCTGTGAACAAAAGCTAAGCCTACAAAGCCTTCAAGAAATTCTCTTCCAAATTCAACAAAAACAACAACAACAAAAAACCGCTTAAAAATGTAACACCATAGAGTTAAATCCCCAGGAATCCCCAGGGGAAAAGACAAAGAGGAAGACGAAGAAATTCTTGGACAAGAGAGATGGAAGCAGAGATGAAGATGATGGGGAAGACATGGAATGATCTTAGAAGAATGGCAAAAAACAGAACGCCTTGGAAAGTGTTTGTTGAAGACCTATGCTCCACTGCGAGCTAAACAGGTAGAAGAAGAAGACGAATAGAGTTAAATAACTCTAAATAAGACTTATCGGTCTGAGGTGGACAAGAGTACAATAACGACTTTACAAAAATGATCATGCTGTGACAGATTAAAACACGGAAGCTACTTTACAAAACACAAAGGAATGAGACAGACAAAAATACAAAAGCCAATTTACGTATCAGAATGAAAGAGACACAAACATGAAACCACTTTACAAAACACACCAGAATGAAACACGACAAAGCATGAGAAGTGCTATACAAAACATATCAGAATGAAACACGACAAAAACATGAAAACCACTTTACAAAACACAACAGAGTGAAACAGACAAAATCATGATAATCACTTTACAAAACACATCAGAATGAAAAAAAAGACAAAAACATGAAAACCACTTTACAAACCCCATCCCAAAGAGTTAAACAAACACCAAAAAAAAAAAAAAAAAAAAAAAAAAAACCCACACAAATGAAAATAATAACATCCGCAATATGCCATGTAAACTCGTGTCTGACGAGGTCCCAGGCTTCCATGAGAGATTACTAGTATCCATGGCAATATCGGTCGTCGTCTGCTTCCAGTTTTATTTACCGATATTCTCGTTATTTGTTACCAAAGTCTTATCACCGTCCACTATTGTTTGGTTTTGAATGAAAATATTTTGATCAAACCTCTCAGCCTGTAACATATGTCAATATTTTCAAATATAATATCAGTTTCAATATGTTTACCTAAATATGACATGTCTAGTTGTTTACTTTGTTTACTATGTTCATTTTGTTTACTTTTGACAAAAGACAGCAACGTAGCTATTATATATCTGAGTTTAGCTGTGGTAACATTATCGTTGTGAGACGTATGAAAATAAATATAAAAAAGTAAGAGTAATCTTATTTGAGTTTATGGACTTCTGTTTCTGTTTATTAACGGATTGCGTTGTTGCTTGACTTGTACTTTACGGTGCAATGCGTCAGCGCAACTCCATGCAGCTATTTGTTACTATAGGCCTTAGAACCCATTATTTCTCTACTGGTTTCACCATTAAGCACTCGTTCCTTAATAGTAAGCCAACATATTATCAAGCTATCCTGTGTAAACTCACATGCACTGTATATATATATATATATATATATATATATATATATATATATATATATATATATATATCATCATCATCATGTACCGGGCCTCCTGGCGTAGGTGATCATATCTCTCAACAACTTATATATATATATATATATATAGTATTATTATGTATGTTATATATATTATATTATTATATATATTATATAGTATATTTTTTATGTATATTATATATATATATATATATATATGGGAGCCGCGATAGCTCAGTGGTTAGTGAACTGGACTACAAAGGACAAGGAGTAGGGTTCGATCCCAACCGTCGGCTTCCGGGTTCACCCAGCATTAAATGGATACCGGATTTTTTTTGGGAAAGTAAAGCGGCACGGGCGTAATACCGACCATATTACCCAAAAATCATGTGCCGAAGGTCTGTAAAAGTTATGGTCACTAACACCATATTCACTATACGCCGCCACGTGGCGTGGCAGGGGTACTAAAATTTATATATATATATGTATGGCCTTTGGCGTCTGGACAGAAATTTTGTAGCAAGCAGTCATGATGTCAGTAGTTTGGTATTTATGTTTTATGCTGGATGCTGCTTTGCTGAACAGATTCTCTCGTAACCGAATCTACCAATATTGGATAGACAGATCCAACCACAGAACGTTTATAATTTTTTCGTGGTGCCTGGCCTGGTCTCCTTTCTCCTGCACATTGACTTCTGAATTTGATATCAGCACTTTCTCAAAAGTTGCTGTGTCATTTTTTTAAATTTTTGTGTTCTCAATGTGCTACAATCTGCAGCCAGATTTTCTCACTTGCTTTCACTGATAGAAAGTTCTCTAAATGAGGCCCTGCAAACATCCTTATATCCCTGCACTTGTCTGCCTTTTTGTCTCTTTCAGTTTAGGTTAGGTTCGCCATACAATATTTGTTTGGGAAAGCGAATGTTTACCATTCTTCTTATCTGACCCAACCACATTAGTCTACGACTCCTAAGTGTGGCAACGACTGATGGGTGTGTGGCTCGTTGTAAGATATTTGAGTTCTTTACTTTGTTCTGCCAATAGTTGTTCATAATCTTTCGAAGGCAATGCATATGATAGTTGTTTAACATTTTCCCCTGCATAGGTAGCCCGAGTTTCTGATCCGTATAGAAATGTACTGAGCACACAACCTTGGTAGATTTGAATCTTCGTCCTGAGTGTTAATTCCTTTTTGGCCTTGCTCTATCTTTAAGTTTACAAAATGCGGAAGCTGCTATTCCGATTCGTGAAGTTATTACATTCACTGTACACTAATACCAACGAACAAGAACTGCGTTGTGTGAGCACCCGTTAAGTCAAAATGACAGACATCAGCAGACATGTCAGGCATTGACGTCACACAAACAAGGAGCAACACACTACAGACACATTTATTTCATTTTTCATAGAATTAACGTTTTCCTGATCAAATTTTATGACGCCATCTTTATTGGTGTTAGAATTACTAAGGAAATTCCGGGTTCGGCGCTGAGACAAACGGTATTATCCACAGTGTCTTTCTAATGTTAAGTAGTAAAGGAAAGAGACCGATCACGCCGCATGATGCATAGGGAATATGGTGTTGGTGACCATAATTTTTACAAACCTTCGGCACATGATTTTTGGGGTAATGTGGCCGGTATTAGGCCCGTGCCGATTTACTTTCCCATAAAATCAGGTACACATTTAACACTGGGCGAACTCGGTAGCCGTCGATCAGTCCTTTGTTGTCCAGTTTACTAATCACTGAGCTACCGGGGCTACCGTGTTAAGCAGTAAAAAAGTAAATGTAAAGTACCCCTGTCGCGCTAAGTGGCGTATGGGGAATTTGGTGTTGGTGTCCATAAATATTACAGACCTTCAGCACATGATTTTTGGGGGGTAATGTAGTCGGTATTACGCCCGTGCCGCTTTACTTTCCCAGAAAAAAATCCGGTACCCATTAAAGCCTGGGTGAACCGAAAGCCGTCGGTTGGGATCGAACCATACATCTTGTCCTTTGTAGTCGTTCACAAATCCCAGTGTATCGCGGCTCCCATGTTAATCATTACTAGGTAACATTTCAGCTTGACAGAGGCAATAATTTTCATTGCTGGTATATCTTTATCACTATTTCTAGCATGAATCTGAGTCATTTTTCAAAAAATAGTTCTTTCTAATTGAAAAAGAGCTGCACCTTTGACTTGTGACGAGTGACTTGTGCTGTAACCAGCTCACAGCTGAACTGTAATGAGTTTAGTAGACTATTCAAAGGTATAGACTGCCTGGGAACTAACATCATCTCTTTTTACTCTGATACCGTCAACAAATTTAGGTGAAATAAAAGAAAATCCAAATGCATCTACACTACGCGGCGACAGCACCGGATGCACGGCTTTTATTCCAACAGCCCATATTAAAACAGACCTCCACCATTCCATCTGCTTTGTCAACCACAAAAACTCATTTGTTTTATTTTATAATAGAACTAAATATTGCATGTTGTTTGCTTATTAACTGTTGTGTAATAGTAACTAACATCATCATCAAGTACCGGGCCTGTTAGCGTAGGCGATCATGTCTCTTCACAACTTTCGATCTCGGCAGCTATTTATCATTTCTGTTGTTGACCTTCTGCCAAGCCATTGTCTTAAGCTGTCAGTTATTTTTTCTCTTTTCTTCCCTCTATCTCTTCGTCCCTCAATTTTTCCAGTTGTTACAATATATTCCAGTTGTTCTCTTCTCATTACATGGCCAAAAAATGATGATTGTTTCTTCCTAATATTGGAAATTAGATATCTTTTGCTTCGACCTCTCTCAGGGCATCTTCATTACTCTTCTTAGCTGTCCATGGTACTCTCAACATTCTTCTGTAAAACCACATTTCTACAGACTCCAGCGATTTTCTTGTCTGTTGTCCTATTGTCCATGATTCACATCCATATGTTAAGACTGGCTCTACGTAACATTTAAGAACTCTTTTTCTTGTTTCTATTGTCAAAAATGGATTGCATAGTTTCTTCCTCATTTTTTGGAAAGCTGCTTTTGCCTGAGCCATTTTGCATCTCACCTCTTTTGTACATCTTCCGTCTGAGGTTAACAAAATTCCCAAATATTTAAATGCATTTACCTGTTTTAATATTGTTCCACTTGTCTTTATTTTGCACTGAGGTGATGTCTTTTTCTTTGCTGTTACCATTACCTCTGTCTTTTTGCTATTAATGCTGAGTCCTTTATTTTTGCTTTCTTTCACTATAATGTCCAACATTTCTTTAACTCATTTTCAGTTTTAGCGATTAAGTCTGTATCATCAGCATACCTTACATTATTTATATTATGACCTCCAATTGTTATTCCTGGCATGCCCCTTATGGATCTTAAAATGATCTCACTATAAATATTAAACAAATCTGGTGACAGCACACAACCCTGTCTAGTTTTAGTTGTTGAAACAATCCCAATTGGTTTCCAGTTCTTATGGCCGCTGTTTGTTGCCAGCACATGTTCTTTATCATTCTTAGATCTTTGCTGTCTACGTTTATGCTTTTTAAAATTGTGATTATTTCTTGGTGCTTTATTTTGTAAAATGCCTTTATGTAATCTATGAAACATAGGTATAGATCTGTTTTCACCTCTATGGCTTTTTCTACTAAAGATCTTATGATATAAATGGCATTGCTTGTTCCTTTATCTCTAACAAACCCATACTGTTCATCGCTAATTTCTGGACTGATTTTGTTTCGCACTCTTCGCATGATGATTCTTAGTAATATCTTAGTCATATGAGTCATAAGGCTTATTGTCCGATGATCATTGCATTCAATCGCACCCGATTTCGATAGTAACTATAGAATATTTATTTACTTCTTCTTCTTCTTTCAATCCTCATTTGACTTTCAGCGTCGAGGGGAGATATAATTTGTGGTCTTTTGCTCTTCTGTTCGCCTCTGCTGCTGTTATTTTTCATATTGATTCTAGTATTCCTTCAGAGATCTTTTTCATGTTCAGCCCATGGGTCTGGTGTTCTCGCAACGTTTATTGAAGCATCATTGTGTTGTGCTTTAATCTTTCTGTCATGTCACGTGACCAAACCATTTTATCTATTGTTTATTTATATATTCTATGGCGGGGGGTATTCATAGCATTTTTCTCAGTTCTCCATTTTTGATCTTATCTCTCAGACTGTTTCCTGTCATTCGTCTGACACATTTCACATCAGTATAGGTTATTTTTCTTTTTGTTGTTCTCTTCCTCTTCATTTACGAAGGTTTTATTTGGCACCCAACTTTCTACCGGATGGGGATGTGAAATAAAATCTCAGATCCGAACACCTCCCGGTGACTGTACTGGGCAAGTGGCCTTTACTCAGGTCCAACAATTTCACCTCCCCCCACCCCTCCTCATTCCTTACTCCACTTCAGTGTATCCGCGTGCTGTAGCGCGATTTACTGGAGTTGGCCAGTTTATAACGTGGAAACGGGTTCTGGGCCGTGCGACTGAGTAAGTGCACGTGAGTCTTGACCATCCACAGCATCGACGTTCAGCGACAAAATAATCTATGACGACGGTAAGTGTATGTATTCAGACTTATCAACCAACATAGAACTGGAGTCGTCAGTCGCTGGACACTGAGGGAATTGCTGAGGAGGGGATCTGAGCATCTATGGACATGTTCGAAGTGCAATGATGATGACCCGCTAATAACTCAATAACTCAATACCCCAGTAATAGATAAATGCTGTAAAGTAGTTTAGATTAGTTTGTTTATTTGAAGTTTTACCAAGTTTGCTAGGTAGCCTGCATAAACGTACCTCTGATTTCCCCTCCCCCTCCCCATTCGTATTTTACATTACGTTCAGGTGGAAGCAGCGATAGCTCAGTTGTTAATGAACAGGACTACAAAGGACAAGAGGTAGGGTTCGATCCCAAACGACGGCTTCCGGTTCACCCAACCTGATTTTTTTTCTGGGCAAGTAATGCGGCACGGGCGTAATACCGAACACATTACCCCAAAAATCATGTGCCGAAGGTCTGTAAGATTTATGGTCACTAACACCATATTCCCTTTACGCCACTTGGAGTGATGGGAGTACTTTATAATTTTTTTTTATTCCGCTCAGGTCGATTATTTTGCCAGAACCGACCTGCCAGAAACTCCAAAATTTTCTTTGTCATTACCGCCATTACCACACTTGAGCAGTGTCCATTAGCCCTCCCATCTCTTTCGTTGTGACACAAGATGATTACAGCTAACCCTGTAGCACTGACCACATCACCAGGGTAATTTAGGAAAACTGGTTAAAGGAAACTGGTTAAAAGGAGGATGGCTGTTGTAAAGGATAGTCAAAGTGTATGCGTGTGAATTTCTTTAGAAATATTGACGTGGTAATAAGAACCGTAAATAATGAAATAAACGAAAGGTAAGAAAATATAAGAAGATGAGGATGAATTCCTTGGATTTAAAAGAAAATACTAATGAAGAGTGTTTAAAATGAGCTGGACAAACCGGAAATAACATAAAATTCATAAGGAAAATAAATCTATATTTATTTGGCATGAAATACGAAAAGAAGGCATTGAGAATACTATATGTAGTATTGGATAGAGAGAATGGAAAGAAGAAGAGTGGAAAACCAAGAGAAACAATATTGAACAGCTTTTGCAAATGGCATAACATGAGATCACCGACTGAAATTATGACATGTATGAAGGACCGAGAGATGTGGAGAGAGATGATCGCCTACGCCAACCGGCATGGCACCTGATGGATAAGAAATCAAATATTTAAAAAAGAACAACAACAACGGCAACAACAAAAGTAAGAAAAAAGTAAATTAACAAAATGAATAAAAATTTAAAAAGAAGAAAAAAAAAGAAAAAGAAGAAGAAAAATGAAAGAAGCTGAAAAAAATAATAATAAAGAAGAATTAAGAACAAGAAGAAAAAAAAATGGAAGAATTTATTTCTTAACTCAGCGACCAAAATACATAAATTATAACACCGCCTACTGAAAATGTTCTCTACGGCATCTCTTGGAATAATGCAAGTACTTTCATGTCATTTTCTAAAATTTATATTTTTAGTTCTAAACAATTAAAAGACTGGCAACAAACGCCGATAAATACGCTGAATGACAATACCAAACAAAACAATTATTGACTACGTCATAAACTCTACCTTTTCAAAACCACAGCCAACTGTTGCACTGCATTTCAATGTTGAAAAAATATCAAAATATTTTTACTTATTTATGACAAAACTTTGGAGCCGAGATAGCTCAGTGGTTAGTGAACTGAACTACAAAGGACAAGAGGTAGAGTTCGATCCCAACCGACGGCTTCCGGTTCACCCATACTTAAAGGGTACCATATTTTTTCTGTGAAAGTAAAGCGGCTCGGGCGTAATACTGACCACATTACCTCAAAAATCATGTGCCGAAGGTCTGTAAAATTTATGGTCACTAGCACCATATTCCTTATACGCAACTTGGCGTGACGGGGGTACTTTACTTTTTTTAATGACAAAACTTTGAATTACATTTTTAGAACTTCATATGACATTGTTACATTTTATTTATATTAAAGTGTGTACGATTTTTCTCCGAGTTTCGGCGAAATCGTCACCCTTTTCTATTACCACCAAGAACTGTGTTGTTGGCCTAGGTGATCATGCCTCACCACACCTTTTTATTTGTACATTTATTTATCAATTACATTGCTAACTGACCATTACCAAACCACTCTTTTAAAATGTCTGGCGTCTCTGTTTCTCCCTCTTTATTCTTTACTTAATTAATCTATTTCCACAACATTTTCAACCTGTTCCTTCTCAATTCATCATTTTCATCATCATCATCGTCAGGTTGCGTGTCCTTTTGCAGAACATCATACACCACAGCCCGTCTGAAAGAATCTTTGTCTCTAGTCAGATGTCCCACTTCTTCTGTCTCAAGGTCTCCTTGAGGTCTTGAAACCACCTTTTCTTGGTCTGCCCCTCATGCGTCGCCCAGGAACCACCCGTTTCATTATTGTTCTTTCCAGCCCGCTGTGTCTTTGGACATGGCCATAGTATTTTAATTTTCTCTGAAGGATGGTGTTTATAAGCCAGTTCTTTTTAATGTTTAAATCTTTGAATATGTTTTCGTAGCTCTTTATCATTATCACCGATATTTTAAGGATTTTTTTTTTTTGTGGCATTTTGTCTCGAATGAATCGATTTTGTTCTTTGCTATTTGCAAAGATTATCTGTGATTCACAGCCATATTATGCTATCGAGAAAATAAATGTGCTCTCAATTAATTAATTTTAAATATATAATTAAAAAAACAGTAATTTATATTAGATATTAAACTTAGAAAAGACAACTACTGATCCTCTTGACATTCAAACGAAAACTGCTGTCTTTTTTTTAACGTCTCAAAATAAATAAAAACTTTACAAGTAAATAATACAGACGGCTCAAGAAGAGTACTTCATGTCAAAGGAAAAGACATAGGAACACAGAAATGAGAAGATACTTAGGTGTGGTAAACGTTCTGAGTTACGTCTAGTAACTAATGATCTGAATATTGTTACAACAGCCACAGCAGCTGGCAGCAAATATTAACATCCACAGCAGCTGGCAGCAAATATTAACATCCACAGCAGCTGGCAGCAAATATTAACATCGACATCAGCTGGTAGCAAATATTAACATCCACAGCAGCTAGCAGCAAATATTAACATCGACATCAGCTGGTAGCAAATATTAACATCGACATCAGCTGGCAGCAAATATTAACATCGACATCAGCTGTTAGCAAATATTAACATCGACATCAGCTGGCAGCAAATATTAACATCGACATCAGCTGGCAGCAAATATTAACATCGACATCAGCTGGCAGCAAATATTAACATCCACAACAGCTGTTAGCAAATATTAACATCGACATCAGCTGGTAGCAAATATTAACATCGACATCAGCTGTTAGCAAATATTAACATCGACATCAGCTGGCAGCAAATATTAACATCCACAACAGCTGTTAGCAAATATTAACATCGACATCAGCTGTTAGCAAATATTAACATCGACATCAGCTGACAGCAAATATTAACATCGACATCAGCTGGCAGCAAATATTAACATCGACATCAGCTGTTAGCAAATATTAACATCGACATCAGCTGGCAGCAAATATTAACATCCACAGCAGCTGTTAGCAAATATTAACATCGACATCAGCTGTTAGCAAAAATTAATATCGACATCAGCTGTTAGCAAATATTAACATCGACATCAGCTGTTAGCAAATATTAACATCGACAGCAGCTGGCAGCAAATATTAAAATCCACAGCATCTGGCAGCAAAAATTAACATCCACAGCAGCTGTTAGCAAATATTAACATCGACAGCAGCTTGCAGCAAATATTAACATCCACAACAGCTGGCAGCAAATATTAACATCCACAGCAGCTGACAGCAAATATTAACATCCACAGCAGCTGGCAGCAAATATTAACATCCACAGCAGCTGGCAGCAAATATTAACATCGACAGCAGCTGGCAGCAGATATTAACATCCACAGTAGCTGGCAGCAAATATTAACATCCATATGCAACAAAAGGAGCGGGAGAAACCTTCCAAAAGGTTGGATACAACATACCACTCAAAGTTGCAATGCAACAACTTAACTGCCGAACTTTGTCGATAATAATTTCACTCAAACTTCGTCATGAACACTAGAATCGAAAAGTGGAGCCAGAGAAAGAGAGAGTACTGTTGAAGTATTAAAATACATAATGTCTATAGGAAACAAAGCAGAGAAACAAAGTAAACATAATGATGCAAATCGACACGAATAATTAAGACTAAATCTGAAGACTGTTTTCCCTATAGATCGCAAATAGCAGATTATATTATTTCTTAATTGATTTTTAAGATGAATCAACAATTACAAATTAAACGCTGTAATTAGATATCATCAAAGCTATGGTTATCACATTTAAAATCATAATTATGTGGGTTGTAGAAAGGAGAGTGTACCTTAGACTTATACGACACATAGTTAAGTCTCATGGTATATGAAAGTCTGGTTATTCTGTAGAATGATGGAGTTAATTATTGTTTACGGAGATCTACTTCTCATGGCTATATAATTTGTTTCTCCCCTTTACTAGCGCCCGACAGTTTGGCTTTCGGGTCTAACGAGTAGACATTTGATAATACAGGAAAACATTTGACCATCTTTATTGAACCGGGCGAAACCACTCGATATCTGGGTCACATATTGAGGCCACTGATGTCAAACGTGTGGTTTTAACCTTAAGCCTGACCGCGCGAATATCCGCTCACTGTCAATTTATTACGCTCTGTTTTCTACACGTATGATAACAGATCTAATTTCCTCCTATTATCGACTGTTTTGGGAGGGAAGGAATCTTTATTTTGCCCTGTGGCCACCGGTTTCTTTGTTCGGTAAACAACGCAGGTTCGATTTCGCGTCCGGTGAGATTGACGCAATAAAACATTGTGGGATATAAAACTCTAGAGAAAAATATCTTTAGCTAAAGTTATGTTATCATCATCATCAAGTACCGGGTCTAGTGGCGTAGGTGATCATGTCTCTCCACAACTTTCTATCTCGGCAGCTATTTATCATTTCTGTTGTTGACCTTCTGCCAAGCCATTCCCTGGCCTTAAGCTGTCTGTTATTTTTTCTCTTTGCTTCCCTCTATCTCTTCGTTCCTCAATTTTTCCATTGTTACAATATATTCCAGTTGTTCTCTTCTCATTACATGGCCAAAAAATGTCTCTTCATAACATTGGAAATTAGCTCTCTTTTTGCTTTGACCTCTCTCAGAACCTCTTCATTACTCTTCTTAGCTGTCCATGGTATTCTCAACATTCTTCTGTAAAAACACATTTCTACAGACTCCAGATGTTTATAATAATATTTTAAAATATATATAATAATCTAGAGGTGAAGTTAAGACAAGTTGGTAACTGGAGAATGCGAAATGCATCTGAAGTTTCGCTCTATAATATTATTCATTTATTATTATGTCTCTTCTCTCCTAACTGGATAATGTCATGTCGAGAGGTGGTCATTTTGAGGAAAAGACATCTTTAAAGCAGTGGCGTATTCTCTATGATACCGCAGCTACCGCCGGTAGCGTGAACATTTTAACGAAATACAAAAGGAAATGATAATTTATTATATTTTATTTAAATTAATTCTATTACAAATTTTCGAATATTCTATTACACATTTCGTAGGCCAATATGATTTATATGCTTTGATTTGCAGTTATTAAAGCAAGGTTTTCCTCTGGCCACTATAACGTTTGTGAATGAAACGAAACTATTCTACATTGAAACCTCTAGGAGCCAGCGGTACATTTTTCCTACATCCGAATATAGTATTCGGAAAGCAGACATAAATAAAAGCAAAACAAGAAGTAATAAAGCCAAGACACGGGAAGCTTACACAGAGGTGAACAAAGAAGTGAGAAGATGCATTAAAAGGGATAAGAGGAAATATATAGATGAATTAGCTAAAGAGGCAGAAGAAGCAGCAAATAAAGGGAATATGAAAGAACTGTACAACAGCACAAAGAAATTAGGTGGAAAATACAAACAGATCAACGCCTTTATCAAAGATAAGAAAGGAAATCTGCTTAGTAATATAAAGGAACAAATGGAGAGATGGAAGGAGCACTTTGAAGAACTTTTGAACAGACCTGGCTCAAATAATCCTCCAGATATACTACCAGCAGAAGAAGAATTACACGTTAACTGCGGAAAACCAAGCAAAGAAGAAATAATGAAAGCCATCAAACTGTTAAAAGATGGTAAAGCCACAGGACCAGATGAAATTCCTTCGGAAGCCATCAAAGCAGATATTATCACCTCTACCAAGATGTTACATAATCTATTGGATAAAATTTGGGAGAGGGAAGAAATACCTAAAGACTGGAGAGAAGGTTATATGATCAAACTACCAAAGAAAGGAAGTTTACAGGAGTGCACAAATTATAGGGGAATTATGCTACTATCAGTGCCAGGAAAAATATTAGGCAGAATCATTCTGGAGAGACTAAAAGAGGCTATAGAGAAACACTTGAGAGATGAACAAGCAGGTTTTAGGAAGAACAGATCATGTGCTGATCAAATAACTACTCTACGTATAATAGTTGAACAAAGTTTAGAACTAAAATCCCCACTTTATATTGGATTCATAGATTACGAAAAGGCATTTGATAGTTTAGACAGAAGAATGCTTTGGAAGTTGCTGAGTCATTATGGAATCCCCATAAAGTTTATTAACCTGATAAAAACAATGTATGAAGGAACAAAATGTAGTGTGGTGCATGAAGGACAGCTTACAGAGGCATTTGAAATAAGAACAGGAGTAAGGCAAGGATGCCTTCTGTCTCCATTTCTCTTTCTACTGGCCATAGATTGGATTATGAAAATAACTCAAAACAACAGAAATGGGATCCAGTGGTCACTGACCAAACAACTTGATGATTTAGACTTTGCTGATGACATAGCTCTCCTATCACACAGCCACCAACAGATGCAAGATAAAATGAGTATATTAGATGAGAGATCACAACAGCTAGGACTAAAGATTAATAGAGATAAGACCAACATTATGAGAATTAATGCAGTTGGCAATAACCAAATAAAACTAGGAGAAATACCTCTACTAGACGTACAATCTTATATATATCTGGGCAGTAATATAGATAAAGAGGGAGGAACAGAAAACGATACCAAAATAAGGATATCAAAAGCAAGAGGAGCTTTCATTGCACTGGGAAACATATGGAAATCCAAAGAAATTAGGCTAAATACAAAAATACAAATTTTCAACTCCAATGTTAAGTCGGTTCTATTATATGGCTGTGAAACATGGAGAATAACAAAATTGACAATCACGAAGGTACAGACTTTCATTAATGGATGCTTGCGCAGAATAAAGGGATGGAAATGGCAGGACAAAGTCACAAACGTGGAATTATGGAAATGTACCGGTCAAATACCAGTGGATAAAGAAATACAGCGAAGACGATGGCGATGGATAGGACACACACTACGGAAACCAACTGAGAGTATTACACAACAGGCCCTTTTTTGGAATCCCCAGGGGAAAAGACAAAGAGGAAGACCAAGGAATTCTTGGAGAAGACAGATTGAAGCAGAGATGAAGATGATGGGGAAGACATGGAATGATCTTAAAAGAATTGCAAAAAACAGAACGACTTGGAAAGTGTTTGTTGAAGACCTATGCTCCACTGGGAGCTAAAAGGTAGAAGAATATAGTATTAACGACCTTGACATTAAAAAATTCCCGTCAAAATAATGTACCAGTTGTTACCGCTAGATGAATGCGGTTTCATGGGTTATTTTTAGCACTAGCCAATCAGAATCGTCACAAAGTGAAACTATGTCTCATTACCGGAACTTCATTAGTTATTTATAACTACGTTATGCAAATCAGCATCTGTAGAAAGAACTTTTTCTGCTCTCAAGAGAATTAAATCTTATTGTCACTCAACTCAGACACAAGAACGCTTATCTGGTTTGGCATTAATGTCCATTGAGAAATCATTCCTACAGAAACTTAGAACCCAACCCAACAGTACTTTCAATGACAAAGTCATCGAGACATTTTCGTGCCTAACAAGACGGATAGAGTTTACATATAAATAAGTAAGTAATTTAAAATATAGTTAAGTCATTAGAAAATATTAATTTAAGTTAACCTACTGAATATAATGTATGTTTTTATTTATTATATCAGTATATGCCACTGCTTTTAAGTCTCTTTGTCGTTCACCCCGAAAATTACGTTTTCTGCGATGTCGTGCAGTTTACATCAGCGCCAAATATTAACGCCCTTTTGTCCAATCGTCTAGATCGCGGTATTTTGGGTATCTGGTTCGCCTTTTCTCCTCTGCCAGTAGGTTTTTGATCAGGCAGAGAAGCAATTCTGAATCATGAGGAAAAGATGAAACATGGTCTGTACTCTGGTTCACTAATCATGACGCGACAATGAACTATGAGTCAAAGAAACGATAATGAGACTTAAGTATGAAACTCTAGGATCTATGCAACATTAGTTCCGATCTAGTAATGACTTACAAGTTAATAAGAGTATTATACAGTAACATTCTTATGGAGCAACTGCAGTATTCTTTGCTTCGCTGGGAAAACGTTCCCATCGGCAGTTTCTGAATTAAAAATTGTTGTAATTAGGACTAATCAGAAATGAGAGCCTCGAAGATATCATTACATGTTGAGACCTGTGACGTTGACAATCTAGTACTGAGCCGCAACGTTGTTTATTCGTTTTACGTCATTTATTCGTTTTACGTCGTTTATTCGTTTTATGTCATTTATTCGTTTTACGTCATTTATTCGTTTTACGTCGTTTATTCGTTTTACGTTATTTCTGTTTATTATGTTCCTCATAATCAAGCCTCTTCCCCCGCCCCCCCCCTCCTTTTTTTAAAACTGTTATACTTGACAATCTTTTACTTTAACAACAACTGTCACTTGTGCCTTTAAATGTGTTGAGGTATCTTTGTCCATTTTACTAAACCTATGTCGTATTTCTATCTACTATCATCTTATTCACTTACCCTATCTTCTCTTTGCTGACGCTAGGTTTTATTTTTTCTCGTTAGTTTGTCTCTCTGATGTCCTATCTACTATTCCTCTACCTTCATAAAAGTTGCTGTCACGACATATATATATATATATATATATATATATATATATATATATATATATATATAAATGACTAACCAATGTTTTCAATTTGTGACTGTTCTTTTTGCGCTAATGAAGTCGATACCTACTCTCGCCTGAAATTGTAGTCACATCATTTCTTACATCATACACATGCTGTTCGTTCGTTCACCGCCCACTGCTACTTTGATAATTGCAAGGCCAGTCACTTGAGCCTGTGTTTCTCCAAGGTGGTCAAGAGTCTTTCTTCTTCTTCTTTTTAGCTCTATGTGGAGCATAGGTCTTCAACAAACACTTTCAGCTCCCTGTGGAGCATTGGCCTTCAAGAAACATTTCAGCTACCCGTGGAGCATAGGTCTTCAACAGCCACTTTCAGCTCCCTGTGGAGCATAGGTCTCCAACAAACACTTTCCAAGCCGTTATGTTTCTTGCCATTCTTTTAAGATCATTCCATGTCTTCCCCATCATCTTCATTTCTGCTTCCATCTGTCTTCTCCAAGAATTCCTTGGTCTTCTTCTTTGTCTTTCTCCCCGGTGATTCCAGAAAAGGGTCTGTTGTGTAATACTCTCAGTTGGTTTCCGCAGTGTGTGTCCTATCCAGCGCCATCGTCTTCGCTGTATCTCTTTATCCACTGGTATTTGACTGGTACATTTCTATAATTCTATGTTAGTGATTTTGTAATGCTATTTCCAAACTTTTATTCTCCGTAAGAATCCATTAATGAAAGTCTGTATCTTCATGATTGTCATTTTAGTTGTTCTCCATGTTTCACGACCATATAATAATATTGATTTAACATTGGAGTTGAACATTTTTAATTTAGTATTTAACCTAATTTCTTTGGACTTCCATATGTTTCCCAGAGTCTTTCTATCTATCTATTGACCTTTCTAGCTGTAGCCGGCCCATAGCGCACAGACCCAGATGCTCTTTTCTTATAAAAAAATTTATTCTGTCAGTTGTCAATCCTTTTGAAGATCTTTTATCAAATCTCGCTATTTGTCTCTGTTCTGTGCAATCAACTCTATCTCACTGAGGGATCCGATTTTGGCTGTTCTTGCCTCTCGATCAATGTTTTTCTCAGTGTCTCTCTAGGTCTTCCTCTTATCCTCTTACCTGTTGTTTCCCACAAGAGGGCTTGCTTTGTTATTCGGTTATTATTTCTCCCCATCACATGTCCCAACAGATGACCATCGTCTTTTCTTTATTACTGATGATATTAGTGATTGATTGACGATTTCTCTAATTTCCTCGTTTATTTTGAATTCGTTCCACGCTCTACCAAGAATTTTCCTTAGACATTTATTTTCGAATGAGTTCAACTTTGAATGCAATCTTTGCATGGTCCTAAATGTTGCTGCTTTCCTTTGTTAGCTCAATTTAATTTTTTTAGACAATGTGATGACATGTATGCGTTTATTAAGGTAACGTTGTGCTACCAATGTCAGACCTGGACCCTAGATGCAAGAACAACAAGAAAAATAAACTCTACTGAGATTAAATGTGTTAGACGAATGACAGTAAACAGTCTGAGAAATAAGATCAGAAATGAAGAACTGAGAAACAAGCTAGGAATAGTCCCCCGCCATAGAATATATAAATAAACAACAGATAAATTGGTTTTGCCACGTGACAAGGTAAAAAGATCAAAACACTACACAACGAGCCTTCAACAAACGTTGTGAGAATACCAGACCCAATGGTCGGACACGAAAAAGATGGATCAATGGAATATTAGAAGCACTAGGGAATATAACAGTAGCAGAGGCGAACAGAAGAGCAAAAGATCGCAAATTATATCTCCCATCGACGCTGAAAGGCAAATGAGGAAGGAAAGAAGGAGAATAAGAAGTTAAGGGAACTTTTTAATTATAATATTACAACTTGTCTTCACTAAGAATCTGACTATTATTCAATTTGATGGAATAAAAATTCGTTTCTTTGGATGAACTCTGCACCAATGTTGTGATTGGGAGCCCCGATAGCTCATTGGTTAGTGAACTGGACTACAAAGGACAGTTCCACCCCAACCGACGGCTTCCGGTTCACCCAGCCTTTAATGGGTGCCGGATTTTTTTCTGGGAAAGTAAAACGGCACTGGCGTAATACCATCCACATTACCCCAAAAATAATGTGCCGAAGGTCTGTAAAATGTATGGTCACTAACACCATTTTCCCTATACGCCACTTGGCGTGACGGGGGCACTTTACTTTGTTTTTAATGTTGTAATAGGGGAATCAAAGACACACAGCTACTCTTTTTTTCTAGGGAGCTGACATTTCCTTATCTCTGAATTAGCAGAAGTTACCAATCATCGTTGACTACTCATTTGGGTGATCTAGAGGAGAGACGTAGTTCTCTGGACATCAAGTCCCATGGGTTCAAATCTCGCCACGGACGGTGGGAATTTTCCACTTTGAATCAGTGGTTTCTACGTGGCTTTACCCTCCATTCTTCTTTCGGTAATGAGATTCGATGTCTAGCCCTGTAGGTTGTTGCAAAAATTAGGAGATCCCATGTGAGTTCTAAGAATGTTAAAGAACATTTACCAGTCGGCAACTGGAATGAGTAGGCCGAGTGTAGGTAAAAATGGCAGCTGTCCGGGAAAATGGGATAGGAACAAATCTACTGGGAAACAAATAGTCAAAACTCTTGACGGTTACAAATGATATCTCTGAAATTGGAGAATATCTGCCTGCATGGTGAGGGGCACCTGAACACACGATCACCAGTGAACACACGATCACCAGTGAACACACGGTCACCAGTGAACACACGGTCACCAGTGAACACTCGGTCACAAGTGAACACACGGTCACCAGTGAACATACGGTCACCAGTGAACACACGGTCACCAGTGTGAAAAATAGAAAATCGTGATATTCATGCAAATGTCGATCTCTCAAGACTTTGCTAGAGCTAAAAAGCTGACACAGGGAAACAAATTAACAACAACACAGCTACAACAACACAGCTAACTGCTGGCATCATGGTCTACGGACGCAAAGGAGCTAAAACCATATTTTAGACGGGCTTCGAGGTATTCAAAACAGGCCACTCAGCCGAGCTGAGCGAACAAAAGGGAGTACGAAAGACATGTTGCAACATGTAACAACGTCAAAAATGTCGCTTCGAAAGGCGCGATGCTATTCGTTTCCATGTAAATGTAAAATCATGAATTTCAGGGCAAATGGGGAAAAATTAAGAAGAAAAAAACGACCCTCCCTTACATTTCATAAGCAACGATTAAAAAGGTATGTGGTCGGGGCCGTTGTTTTCATCTCGCCAAACAAACTGGCTGCTGAAATCACATGTACTATGTTGAAGTAGGCAAACATAACAATCATACTGTAGACAACTGTTCTATTCATGTGAATTGTTTTATTGCAGTCGAGGCATCCCAAAATCTGCATTACCGCTCATACCAACATTTCTTGAGGCGTACACAGGTTGATTGTTCATGTAAGGTGATCATTTGTAGATACATCCACTTTTCCCACCCAGCACTGCGGATCGACTAGACCCCTTTCCAACCTTTAGACTAATTTATACAACGATACATCATACAAAAGGGTTACTTTAAGGCTAACGAAAAATTTAAAATTCTGTATATTTTTAAATATATATTTGTTTTTATTATAGTAATGCCGTTTTCACTATGCCAAATCAATGTTCATAAACATTTCAACCGCTTTCTGGATAACACACAAAGATCTCAGCTTAGCGCACGAACTCCGTAACATACGCGAGAGCCCGATAATAATTTCAGAGAACGAGTTAATTATTTCATTCATTGAATGCCGTCTCCACATCGAAGGTTGGCCACCATGAAGCGCCATTTTACTTCATCTCATGTCTTGGTGGTGCACGTTGTCATTGATTCACTTGTCCATCTTTTGATGTTATCAGTCCATGTTAGTCTTGATCAGTCTTTGCCTCATCTATCGTATACCATCCGTTTCAATATGACTTTTAGAACAGTGTTGTGTATCTTCATATAATATAATATATATGACTTTTTTCAAATTGCGCTAAGTAGTTTTTTTTTTCATTTTCAGCAGATTAAGAACTTCCTTGTTTGTCTCCTGTTCCTTCCACCCAATTCTCCCAATTTATTCTGTAGATCAACATTTCAAAGGATTCAGTTTTCTGTTCTATTTTCTTATTTAATGACCTTGTTTATGCCACAAGCAAGAATGTTAATTAATTATTACGATGAAAAGAATGTTACTGTTTTAGTCTAATGTTTTCTTTTTTTTTATTTGGCCATTCTCTTGTCGAGTTTCAACTTTGACGTGTGTCATAGTTCACTATGACACATTACATTTTCATAGTCTGGCTCTGATATGACTAATTGCTCTATCTCGTCAACATTCGACACCAAGGGTTACCAAGACTGAACAATTGTGATGGCTCATAGTGTGGTTTGATGAGAAGATCTTCTCATTGTGAGACGAATGCCTCATCTCAGAACCGCAGTGACCATAATAAAACACGGGCAACACATGGATAACAGCAAGAAACAGGAAAACTGCGTATATATATCAAAGAAGATAACCCTGGACTCTGGTCAGCTTCTAAGGCCACGAACCATGTTTGTTAGAAAGTGATGTATCTGTTTGTGGTAGATAACACGTCCTGAAGTTATACATGTTTTCTTCCAAAATTTCCCACCTTGATCACCCCCTCTCCCACCACCCAAATACCTCTTCCCCTTGATGCAAAATGTAATTTCTTCCTTCTAAGGGACGTAATCCGCTATCAGTCACGTGAGCATTTTCACACTCTAAAATTTTAATGGGCAATTTGTAGAACACGGATCAATGCGGATTAGAGGCGGATAGAATTAAGCTTCATCTCGGTGTCCGTTCATTCTGATAGTGACTGTGTTTTACAAAATCAATTGCCCTTTACGGCAAGCAGCCAAGATTGTGTACCAAAAAAGGCGATTCCATCCAGCTATTCAGAAATCGGTATCTGTAAAAACAAGAGTTTTAGAAGTGAAATGGAAATATAATGAGACCGGTGGAGTTTACGGGACGAATCTCGGATATCAAGGAGGGAATAATTTGAAATAATGTTTGATATGCTAATGAGAATGTGTTCAGGAGAATGAGGTGTGAGATATATGGGAAAAATGAAGCGAGGGCAGAGAATATGGAAGGAAGGAAGGAAGTAAGGAAGGAAGTAAGGAAGGAAGGAATGAAGGAAGGAAGGATGGATGGAAGGAAGGAAGGAAGGGGAAGGAGGAAAGGAAAGGGGAAAGGAAGGAAGGAAGGAAGGAAGGGGGAAGGAGGAAAGGAAGGAAGGAAGGAAGGAAGGAAGGAAGGAAGGAAGGAAGGAAGGAAGGAAGGAAGGAAGGAAGGAAGGAAGGAAGGAAGGAAGGAAGGAAGGAAGGAAGGAAGGAAGGAAGGAAGGAAGGAAGGAAGGAAGGAAGGAAGGAAGGAAGGAAGGAAGGAAGGAAGGAAGGAAGGAAGGAAGGAAGGAAGGAAGGAAGGAAGGAAGGAAGGAAGGAAGGAAGGAAGGAAGGAAGGAAGGAAGGAAGGAAGGAAGGAAGGAAGGAAGGAAGGAAGGAAGGAGGGAAGGAGGGAGGGAAGGAGGGAGGGAAGGAGGGAAAGGGAAAGAGAAGGGGGGGGGGAGGAAAGAACGAATATTTAAAGAATAGTTACAAACATAAAGACACAGACAATCAAGTAAATCAAACCAAGAGCTACCTTCACTTCGGGGACAAACAACAATGAGCAATGGATTTATGCACGTTCTTTGTGTCATTGATACATTTGATTGATACATTCTGACAAACTGGTATTGGTCCATGTTTTTCTGCTACATTTCTTCTGCAGTGATTACTTCCTTTTGAAAAAATACGTTTGTTTAGCTAACTAATAAAACAAAGTAATGTCGACATTGTCTGATGGACCATGTAAGACCACATTTAATTGCATTGACCACCATGACAGGTAGAGAATGTTTAGATCTTCACTTTCTATTAATAGGGGGATCCGCAACTGAGCAGTGGTTCTTGAATTAGTTGCGAAGATTCGATCAGTTTTTAGATTAACCACCTACTGGGTATCTCGGATACTTCTCTTGTATCTAATTAATCTAGCTGTTTGTATCTAATTAATCTAGCTGTTTGTATCTAATTAATCTAGCTGTTTGTATCTAATTAACCTAGCTGTTTGTATCTAATTAACCTAGCTGTTTGTATCTAATTAATCTAGCTGCTTGTATCTAATTAATCTAGCTGCTTGTATCTAATTAATCTAGCTGCTTGTATCTAATTAATCTAGCTGCTTGTGTCTAATTAATCTAGCTGCTTGTATCTAATTAATCTAGCTGCTTGTATCTAATTAATCTAGCTGCCTGTATCTAATTAATCTAGTTGCTTATATATAATTAGTAATATATATAAGATAATATAATAAGTAATATATAATAAAATTATATATATATATATATATATATATATATATATATATATATATATAAGACTAAAACTATGATCATAAATAAACAAAGACACTCAAAACCTACAAGTGGATATCAAAGTCAATGGAATAGACCTTGAGACAGTTCAGAGCTGCAACTACCTTGGACATACTATAACCAGTGATGGAAAATGTAAAACTGAAATAAACAAACGAATAGGAATGGCAAAATAAATAAATAAATGTCATGAAAAATGTACTAACATGAAAACAAATAACACCAGGGCTAAAATTCAGAATAACAAAACATTATATTTTCTCAAGATTTCTGTATGGTGTAGAAATATGGACATAGACATTAAAACAGAACAGAAAATGGAAGCCTTTGAAATGTGGATTTATAGAAGAATAGGAAGAACTGGATGAAAAGAAAAGAAAACAAATGATAAGTCGTAAAACAGGTAAAAATGAAAAGAGAACTACTAAACACAATTCAAACAAGACAAATGCGATTTTTGGGACATGTTAAAAGACACAACAGCATATTAAAAGTAATCTTGGAAGGGAAAATGCAGGGTAAAAGAGGCATTTTTAGTCCTGCCAATTTCTCACTATATTTTTACAAATACTACTTTCCTATCTTTAGCGATGTCAATTTCTCATAATTTTTATAAATATTAGTTCTTATCTTTAGCGATGTCATTTTCTCACCATTTTTTAAAATAAAAATTAATTTCCTATCTTTAACGATGTCAATTTCTCATAAATGTTTTACAAATATTACTTTATAATCTTTAGCGCTGTCAGTTTCTCACCATTTTTATAAATATTAGCTTCCAATCTTTAGCGATGTCAGTTTCTCACCATTTTTAGAAATATTAGCTTCCAATCTTTAGCGATGTCAGTTTCTCACCATTTTTAGAAATATTAGCTTCCAATCTTTAGCGATGTCAGTTTCTCACCATTTTTATAAATATTAGCTTCCAATCTTTAGCGATGTCAGATTCTCACCATTTTTAGAAATATTAGCTTCCAATCTTTAGCGATGTCAGTTTCTCACCAATTTTTATAAATGTTACTTTTTTATCTTTAGAAATATCATATCGTTCCATTGTTGCTAACGTAGCTTTCAAATTTGTAGCGATGTCATTCTAAGTAATTGTCAGTTGCTATATGACAAAGCGGCATTGTTGCAGTTCTTTGTGGCGCTCCTTTATCTATAACACTTCCAACTTCTTTCTGTCTTTTCTTCTTTGCCCCACTGTATAATTGCCCCAATTCAACATTACATCCCATTACTTATACATTTATATTGTAATTCTCTTCAAAAATACTAAGTATGATTGTAATAGTAGTAGTAGTTGTACTAGTATTAGTAGTACTAGTACTAGTATTAGTAGTAATGTTAATAGTAGTATTAGTAATAGTAATTGTTGTAGTAGTATTAGTAGCTGTAGTAAAAGTAAAGTAAAGCGCCACCGTCACGCCAAGTGGCGTATAGGGAATATAATGTTAGTGACCATACATTTTACAGACCTTCGGCACATGATTTTTTATGCAATATTTGTCGGTATTACGCCCATTACCGCTTTACTTTCCCAGAAAAAAATCTGGTACTCATTAAAGGCTGGATGAACCCGGAAGCCACTTAACATCTAAAGTCTTAACATACGGATGCGAATCATGGACAATAGGACAACAGACAAGAAAATCACTGGAGTCTGTAGAAATGTGGTTTTACAGAAGAATGTTGAGAATACCATGGACAGCTAAGAAGAGTAATGAAGAGGTTCTGAGAGAGGTCAAAGCAAAAAGAGAGCTAATTTCCAATGTTAGGAAGAGACAATCATCATTTTTTGGCCATGTAATGAGAAGAGAGCAACTTGAATATATTGTAACAACTGGGAAAATTGAGGGACGAAGAGATAGAGAGAAGCACAGAGAAAAAATAACAGACAGCGTAAGAGAATGGCTTGGCAGAAGGTCAAGAACAGAAATGATAAATAGCTGCCGAGGTCGAAAGTTGTGGAGAGACATGATCACCTACGCCACTAGGCCCGGTACTTGATGATGATGATGATATCATATATATATATATATATATATATATATATATATATATATATATATATATATATATATATATATATATATATATAAGACAGAACAGAGAATTGAAGACTTTGAAATTTGGGTATATAGAAGAATAGGTAGAATTGGATGGAAGGAAAAGAAAACAAACGATGAAGTTTTAAAACAACTAAAAATGAAAAGAGAACTACTAAACACAATTCTAACAAGACAAATGCTATTTGTGGGCCATGTTAAAAGACACAACAGCCTACTAAAGTAATCCTGGATGGGAAAATACAAGGTAAAAGAGGCAGAGGCAGACCAAGGACGGGTAACATCAAAAGATGGACAAACCAGCCTATGACAACCTGCACCATCAAAACAAGAGACAGAGCAGAATGACGCTCCATGGTAGCCAACCTTCGTTGCGGAGATGGCACTCGATGATGAAATATATATATATATATATATATATATGATATTTTTTACGGGTGACAGGAAACAGCCTGAGTGATAAGATCAGAAATGAAGAATTGAGGGGAAAAAAAGTCAGGAATAATTCCAACACAGAGTGCATAAAGAAACAACAGATACAATGGTATTGCCCCGTGTAGAAGCAGAGGGATCAAAACACAATACAAGCAGCCTTCAATAAACGTTGAGAGAACACTAGAGATCCAATGGCCGATAGCGAAGAAAATATGGGTTGATGGAGTATTAGAAACACTTGGAAACATAACAGCAGGAGAGGCTAATAGTCAAGCAAAAGACTGCAAATTATATATCCACTCGACGCTAAAAGGCAAATGAGGAAGGAAAGAAGAAGAAAAGGAAGAAGGTTAATACCGTCGAAGTCAGTCCAAAAAAAGACCGTCTTATTTCTGTACTGAACTCGATTTTTTCTGATCAGTAGGCGAGCACAGTAATCACACAACCATGGTGGCTTCCTGTGTCATATAACAGAGTTATCAGGATGAGGTGATAATTCTTATCAGTCCCTGTTTTGAATCTCATATAAGAGCCATCGAGTTTTCTTAATTAATTTTTTAAGTGACCCTGGAATTCTGGGTAGGTCACATCGAGTGCATAGTCTTATAAGAGGTGGACAACATTCATGTTTAATCTGAGCTTGTAAACTAAAAATACGCATGGCTATTAAAGTCTCTATGGTTAGACTTTATGCCGCTACTAAAGCAGAAAAAAACGCTATAATTCCTATTATGAAAATGCTAATAATATACTTATAACGATAACATAGAAAGCGTCTCTGGGAATGCGAAGTTAGTGCACTGTGCTGAGGAGATCTCACATAGACTGGAAGGAGAATGGGGTGTTAATGGGCACTGAGTGCAAATAATTATGGCCCTGTATGAAAAAAGTACGAATACGTGGAATAATCTGAGGTCCAGTGATTATTCTAGCAGTCCCTAATGGCCTGTTCTTAGTCAAATATCGTGGTCTGCTGATGGGGATCTAATGATTGCTTATTCTGGGATAGCAAGTCGATCGATAATGACGTAATTATGGCAGTGGAAGAATCTATCCCGGGTTAGTAAAATTAGGTCAAAGTGTATGACATGGCTGCCACTGAGTAAATGTAGAACTATCAGCAGGATGACCTCGCAACGATCGAATAAAAAAACATTTGCACCCATGAGATTGTACATCTGGACATAGTCCAATACCTGGAATATGCAACCGTTAGATTTATTTCAATACTAGTTCACATCAATAGATGTTTCGCAATACTCGAGTGATATCAATAGATTTATTCAAATATTTTAGTTTTATACTAGACAGATTTGTATGTCTACGCTTCTGTCATATCAATTGACATATTTCAACACTTTGATCACATATTCAAACGGTATATTCAAACAAATAAAAAATGATTCAAGTCCTCAGAGATGGGATTTCTGAGAAAAATGTTGAGCGTTTCCAGACACAGCTAAGAAGACCAACGAGGAAATTCTCAATAAGACCAGTGCAAAAAGACAGCTCCCAAAAAACATCAGAAAAACAATCGACATTTTTTCGAGCACATCATGAGAAAAGGCACGTTCGCCTACGTAAGGCTCATAATGATTTTCAATTACTTGGATTATGTATTAAATAAACGTCTCCATTACGTGAAATCATATCAATACATTTATTCCAGCATCGTCCATGAGTAATGTAGCAAAAATGATTTTGTCCAGATGAATTTAAAATAAAACATTTCCCGTGACAATTTTAGAAACAATGAATGGGTTTCAAGACAAACGAAACAATAATGCAAGACTAACACATCTTCAAAGAGAAGCTGATCAAAGAGAGCTAATTTCCAATATTAAGAAGAAACAGTCATCATTTATTGGGCATGCGATGAGATAGAAACAGCTGGAATATATGTAACAACTGGAAAAACTGAGGGCCGAAATGAGAGAGTTTGAAGCAAAGAGAAAATTTACCAGACAGCTTAAGGGAATGGCTTGGCAGAAAGTCAACAACAGAAATGACAAATAACTGTCGAGATTGAAAGTCGTGGACAGACATGATCCCCTACACCAGCAGGCATGGTACTTGATGATGATGAACTCGTCTTCATTTTAGACTTAAGACAAGAGAAACATTAGGGAGAAACTCGTATAACCGAACTCTGACGGCCTCTCCAATGAACGATCAGATCTTGCAGCGTAGACTGTTATTACCAGATGTCAAGTGAAGGTTTTTGGATTAAAACCTTAATGACAGAATAATAACTCTCTTTCTCATTATTCTGTCATTAAGGTTTTAATCCAAAAACCTTCACTTGACGAGAGTTCATCAGTGCTATATAGAACCAATTCTGACCTATGGAAGCGAATCATGGACAGTAGACAAACAGATGAAAAGACGAATAGAGGTCACAGAGATGGGATTTCTCAGAAGAATATTGAAAGTTCCCTGGAGAGCTAATAAGACCAATGAGGAAATTCTCAAAGAGGCTAACACCAACAGGGATCTCCTAAAAAAATATCAAAAAGAAACAATCAATATTTTCGGGCACATCATGAGTAGAGGAAAGTTGGAATACTTTATTGCAACTGGCAAAATAAAAGGAAAGAGAGATCGCGGACGACAAAAAGAGAAAATACTGGATAGCTTGATGTCATGGCATGGAAAACAGTCAACAACATAACTGATATGATGCACTGTAGATAGAAAATTGTGGACGGACATGATCGCCTACGCCAATCGGTATGGCACATGATGATGATGACGACAGAGTATAGGTACATATTTGCTGCCACGTGGCTAACGTAACTAAGTAATGTACTTCCTCATTGTGAGACATCACAGACGGAAACAACACAAATGAAAGTATCACAAAATATATAAAGCCGAACAAAGAAAAATGAACACACATTTTTACTTCATTATTAACCCACAATTTTTCGGGCACATCATTAGAAGAGGAGAATTAGAAACTACTTGGTTGTAGAATTAGAAACTACTTGGTTGTAGAATTAGAAACTACTTGGTTGTAGAATTAGAAACTACTTGGTTGTAGAATTAGAAACTCTTTGGTTGTAGAATTAGAAACTACTTGGTTGTAGAATTAGAAACTACTTGGTTGCAACTGGCAAAATACAAGAAAAGATGGATCGCGGGCGACAAAGAGAGAAAATACTAGCTAACTTGGTGTCATGGCATGGAAAACAGTCAACAACAGAATGGATACGATGCACGGTGGATAGAAGACTGTGGAGGGACATGATCGCCTGCGCTAACCGGTATGACACATGATGATGATTAACATGGTCTTTGATGGCGGAACAATTTTGAGACTGAGAATTTTGGATTGGACTCGGGGCGGCCGAGAGAAGTGTATTAGAAGTGCCAGTGTATGTTATTTGTATGTAAGTGCGTGTGTGTGTTATTGTGCCTCATACAACAATAACTGGTATTCTTCCTGTCATCAGAGATGATTCTGTCTAAAGTACCGTGATGTCCAGCCGATATTTTTAGACAGTAACGAGTCTTCCAAGCAAAAAAAAAAAAATGTCCAAATGTGGACATCTTATACAATGAGACCAGTATTTGTCTTGACATTTCTTTATGCCAGAGCTTCTCGATAAATCTCCTACTCCGGCGATCAATACAATGTTGATTAATGCTGGGCTGTCCTTTCTGTCATGATTACAGGGATTATGCGCTTGTAGACAATCATGAAGATGTTTCTAATGGTCTGAGAGGAGTGAATGCTTTGTTAATGTATAACTCTATCATTTTCTTGCCATAAAATAATCTTACATTCTCCCCAGGGGATTTTTTCCCTTGAAAGTTGAGAAACCGTTAAAAGCCTTTGGCTAACGAATAGATTCGTAAACGGGATAACAGGCAATTTTTCAGACACGAAAAATGGCTTCTCCGTTTAAGTTGATTGCTGTTCGAATAGCGGACAATATGGAAAAGATGAGCTTGATAAATGGACGTTTATAGGCTGGTGGGTATTTAGATAACAGGAAGCGATTCAATAAGGAGATTGATGTTTTTGGAGAGATAAAAATAGATGCAGCCCTAAGTCCAGCTCTATGTTCGTTTCATAGGAGTGGAAAGTAAGGAACTACCGGATTAGGAGACGTGTGACATGCCATTAGACAGATCTAGGTAAACATTACAAAGTGGTAAAGGTAAAAAGAGGCTATATTTACCACTTTGGCCGGCCTAGCAAGTAGACGGAGCATACAAGATGGATGCAGCTTTCTTCATTCCGCTCTGTGTTTCTTGTAATCTGAAGCAGTCCAACTGGTGATGTTGTCCAATGGTATCTTCTGTCTTACACTTACGCTACCCTATCTTATCTGATAAGAAAACGTTATAAATGTTGGGATCAATGGATAAATAAACAAATGGAACTAACACTATCTACATCTATGGGCAATGTGTTGATATGGTGTTAATGCTCAAAGTAATTTTTATTTTTATTTATTTTTTTTTTAGCGGTACACAGCGATTGTTTAATGTTTAGGTAAAAGGTTCAATGATTCTGGACTCAGGCAGAAGTTTGATGGGGCCACTAAATTGACAGATTAGAATTTTGCTTACCCAGCGAGCTATTGAATTTATCTTCGGGTGTGCATCGCGCAATCTGTTGGAAAGTACTGTGTCAATATACACTAAGATAGGTGTTTGTTACAATCGGCACTGTACATAGGGAAGTAGAAGTGAAAGAGAGAGCAACACATCATATGTTCTGTTCGTAGGGACTTCACCAGAATGCGCTTGTGGTATACATAAATCAATGATTAAGTTATTGTTATTTATGCCCTACCTGACTATTCGTTAAGATATGGATGATAATCTTACGTTGGATAATGCAACGTTCTCCGTCACTGTGTATGTCGTTGGTCCATTACAGATGATGATAATTCATTTCAGGAAGCTGCTAATGGAGGGTTATCTGGAATCGTGTCTTACAATCTAACGCTTATCGAGTTCTTAAATCAGGCTGTTTGAAAGATTTAACATCTTTGTAGGGCACTAATACAATCCAGGATTCACGTGCATTCAACAACTCTGGGAGCACAACGGCTCTGTAAACCTAAGGCTTTATCTGTAATCGGGTACGACTATGACACCAAACATTGGTATGTAATCTGACGGATGTGATGCTAGGTTTGGAGATTTTTTAAATTTTCTATGGAGAGCAAGGTTTCAGACGTACATGACATGGTTATGGAAGGCCCCGGTATCACTGCAAACGAATTAAAATCCACAATTGCTTAACCGCCCATGCCAGTGGAATCATCTGAATGAATATTTTATCTCCCGAACAAAGAAATGTAGCTGCAGTCCCCATCATAGTAGTGTCAGCACACGTCAAAAGACGAAACCGAACAGAAAGTGAACACAGCCATCTATTCCCCGTCATACGATATCATCATTCATCGTAAGCAATCGGAATATCGAAACACGATCAAAAAGGATGGAACGCACAGCTCACGGTGTGCACAGAACACTGAATTCAGAAGCGCATGTAGCAAGCCGGACTTGGGATATGAGGAAACCTCAACAAGGAACACTTTTCAGACACAGCCTATAATGGTTCCTGCCGCCTATCCGCCATATTGACCAGAAGTTCGATTCCTCCCGAAAATGTACATGATATAGCCATGTGAACTAACTTTCGGGACTTAATGTTACTAAAAATGAAAAGAAATGCATTTAAAGTCCTGCACTAGTATTCTTCACTCACGTTCAAACAGTAGTTACTCCCCTTTATCGTCCGCACCTTAAAACCATGTTTAAAATGTGCGTGGTTGTGCTGTGTTGTCGTGTACTGTCATCTGATACTCGCGTATTTCGGTGGAACATATCCGATTTCAGCATCTGACTACGGTGTCTCACCTTCTGTGTTTGGGGGCTTGGTAATCTAGAGGTAGGAGTAAAATAATAATAAATGAATATTATTTTTGAGGGAGACTTCCGAGGGGATAGATCAATGAATCATTTCAGGGGAAAGGGTATTTTACAACACTCGGAAAAAAAAGTCACAAATAACCAACAATAGAAAAATACAAAACAAGAACAATAGATGGTCCGAAGCAGGATCGAACCCGCAGGACAGAAAGTACCGCGATTCAAAGAACATCAGCAGGAGTGATGACTTTTCCAAACTATAAAAAAAATGAATCAATGGTTTCTTTATAACCTTACCTGTCTCTTTGGTAGTCAGATCCAATGTCTAACCCTCTTGGTTAATTTTATTCAACAGAAGTCCCGTGTGTACTCGCACACGTTAAAGAACCCTTGCTAGTAAAAATCGATAAGAGTAAGCCATAAATATGGCCACCGCCAAGGAAAAGTTGTCAGTAGGAACCTACCCACACCGTGGATCTCAGGCCGTGCTGTCGAGTTCATGCACGTGGGGCCAAGATTCTCCTTGGATATTTTGTATTCTCAAGAAAGGTATCGGAGCACCTATGGGTTCGTCCGGTGTGCAGTGATGATGACCCAGCAACAAACAAACAACCCTTCTGTGTTTCCACTCGTGTAGTATCAAAGTTCGAATGCTTGAGTCAGTCTTCGTCGAGACCCAATATATTTTACCCTTTCTATGTCTCTCTCTATC
This sequence comes from Megaustenia siamemsis, assembly GCA_032433765.1. Lineage (NCBI taxonomy): Eukaryota > Metazoa > Mollusca > Gastropoda > Stylommatophora > Ariophantidae > Megaustenia > Megaustenia siamemsis. The sequence goes on from JAVIAB010000050.1 coordinate 46,389,020, forward strand.
TCTGTCACCATTTCTCATTGTCACTGTATCCATCTATATCTTCTTTTAATAAATCTCTATGTTTGTTTATCAACCTAATATTTGCTTCTAGATTGCGTCTTCAGCGTTATTAGTCTAGGCGCTCTGCCTGCAGTGATCACAATTCTAGTTTGGTTGTTTTAATTTGGCCCCAAAGTGAACAAATGATATTTCTCTTGCTCCTGACCACTGTAAATTTTACTTAATTCTCTAGAATTCAAACAACTGCAGCTAAAACAATGGATGTCTTCTTGTCTCTTTGATAACAAACAACACACATGTCTATCCATCGCAAGCTCTCTAATTGTAGTCTAAGAAATTAGCCCAAACCTCGCTACACACCAGGTCTACTTGAGTTATTAAGTTATTGAATTATTGAGTTATTAGGTTATTTGCGGATCATCACCAATGCACTCCAAACATGTCCATAGGTGCTCAAATCCCCTACTCAGCACGTCCTGAAGCGTCCAGCGACTGACGACTCCAGTTCTATGTTGGTTGATAAGTCTTCTTACACGGCCACTAAGTTTCTCATTTCTGTCTGTGCCCATCTTAACTCCGATCTCTGTCATCCGAAGAAGTGCGTAGATTTGTGTTTGTCGAAGTCCTTTGCTCTTCCCACATCTCGGAGGGAATTGATGATGTCAGGTCTACTTAAAATGTGCTAATCATGAACTAGTCCCAGATTTCAAATCCTTGAGCAGAATTTTATCAGAGAGAATGAACAAGTGTAGAATACATAAAATTGTCAAGAAGTGTAGAGTACATACAAATGTCAAAAAGTGTAGAGTACATACAATTGTCAAAAAGTGTAGAGTACATACAAATGTCAAAAAGTGTAGAGTACATACAAATGTCAAAAAGTGTAGAGTACATACAATTGTCAAAAAGTGTAGAGTACATACAATTGTCAAAAAGTGTAGAGTACATACAAATGTCAACATGCTAAGGTCCTGTTCTACAATTTGTCATAAGTATCCAACAGTCTGGAAGCCGCGATAGCTCAGTGGTTAGTGAACTGGACTACAAAGGACAAGAGGTAGGGTTCGAAGGCTTCCGGGTTCACCCAGCCTTTAATGGTACCGGTTTTTTTGTGGGAAAGTAAAGCGGCACGGGAAAAATACCGAACACATTACCCCAAAAATCATGTGCCGAAGGTCTGTTAAATGTATGGTAACTAACACCATATTCCCTATACGCCACTTGGCGTGGCGGGGGCACTTTACTTTACTACTATCCAACAGTCTAAACATTAAAATGATAGGAACCCAATATATGACAATTATAGTATAATATTATCGTTTTGTTGTTATCATGAACCCTAAGATATTTGGGGAAGTGGGTGGCAGAGAAAATAAGAGAAATATAGAGAGAAATGAGAGAGAGAGAGAGAGAGAGAGAGAGAGAGAAAGAAAGAGAGAGAGAGAGAGAATAAAATGTTTGATATCATTTCATTGATTCAAACTAATCAAATAGATATTTTCAGATATCGCACGAAAGACGATGACTCTATATCTTTGCAATAACGAACAAAGAATATGGACTACTCTGCCAAGTCAATCGAAGTTTTCATTTTAGAGATTGTACATCACCTTTTAGCGCGTTGTTGGCTGCATTTATCAGAGTAATTGGGATTTTATGGGAACAGCCATTGTTGTGTGTGCTGCGTCATCACAATGGCTGATTGTATTTCCCTAAAACGTCCGAACGCTAATAGCGAAAGGCGGAATGGAGTTTCGTACATGACTTTGCAGCACCGCGTTGACTCCCGGAGGTTCATATTAGTCAGGAGGGATTCATAATTTCACAAATTCACATTGCAGGGAGATCTTACAGTCTGTTGTTTGATGTGCGACGGGGATAGTCCGATGACTAACTGTGTTTCATATGTTCGGATTTGGAGTCAAGGTGATGTCCTAGCATCATCAAGCGCTAAAGATGTTGTAAAAAAAAATATGACGATCATAATTTTCAGGAGGACGTGAGCTTCCGATCAATATGGTGGATATGCGGCAGGAACCATTAAAGGCTATGTCTGAAAAGTGTTCCTTGTTGCAGCTTCCTCATATTCCAAGTCCGGCTTCTTGCAGGAGCTACTGAATTAAGTGCTCTGTGCACACCGTGAACGTGCGTTTCATCTGGTTTTGATCGTGTTTCGATTTTCCTATTGTTTACTATGAATGATGATATCGTATGATGGAGAACAGATGGCTGTGTTCACTTTCTGTGCGGTTTCGCCTTATGTCTTTTGGCGTGTGCTGAGACTGCTATGATGGGGACTACAGCCACCTTTCCTTATTTAGGAGATGAGATAGTATTTCGGATGATTCCACTGGCACGGGCGATTGAGCAGTTATGGATTTTAATTCGTTTGCAGTGATACCGGGGCCTTCCATAACCATAACGAAGAAATAAAACACACATTATAGTTAGTTATCCCATAAGAATGTAGCCTAACTGTGCTAACTTCATTCTAACGATCTGATTTCAGGACTGAGGAAGACCAATGTGCAAATATGTGATAATGATTACGATAATGATAATGATTATGATTATAGTGATGATCGCAGGGCCGCAGTGTGCACATGAGCCGTGGCTCTGGAGGTTGGTGGGGGAAAGGTTTGCTTTTCTGATTTCATGGGTTCTGTCGGAGATGATGGAGCATATCTATCGTAGAAGTAGTGCACTATTAGGGCTTTATATCAATAGACGCTACATATGCGGGAAATACAGTAATTGCCAAGGCATTAGCCAGTCTGTATCAAACGCCGACTCATACCAAACAGATCACAAGTGAGGTGATGTGAAGTCTTCATCAGCTTTAGGCAGCTGACTCTGTCTTAACGACAGCAAAAAAATAAAATGGCAACAATTATTCAGCGACACAAGTTAACACCAAATAACGAATACATTATGAGGACACGTGTGCTTACAGCACTCGGACAAATCCATAAATAAACAACAGAAAACACAACAAACACTAGACAGCTTGAAGTTGCATCGAATTCGTAATTCTCGTCACAGCTCCTTTGCCACGAGAGACTTGCATTCCAAAACACTGAAAGTTAAGCAACCTAAAAAGGTTACTTTAACTTGTGATATTTTTGACAAATGTAAACTCGTGACTATAGCATGAGGTTATGAGGGGACAGACAAATAATTACAGTTCTGCGGTAAAGCTGGTAAGCAGGGAACGAGTTCAACACAGTGTATGGTGACAGCTTTACAAAAGGGTACCAAAAAGATTACCAGAACTCGGGTATATACATTGTATACCTGTATTTCTTATTATACAAGCATCGTTCCCATCAAACAATGCGCTATTGTCAGACAAGAGAAGTGCTGGTCCTACAAACTACACTTAAGACATCCAGCCAAGAATATAAACTAGTTTCCTACAACGTTTTGCGACGTGCCTGGACACTTCGGTCCTCTCCAGCAACCCTCACGATATGTGGGCAACATTTAATGATCACAACCAGTTTCCTTCATTTTGCGGGCGCTTGCTGCAAGCTGGTGAAGTCAAGGATTGGTCATTCTTTGAGAAATTGCCTCCCTTTTTTTCTGGTTAGAATTTGTTTTTCTCTAACTCACCGCTTTATGAAGACCACTTTTACGAGGCTTGACTATCAGAGCTCATGACTGACGACCAGAAAACTGGGGAGACTATGGTTAATTTGGTTATTTTCTTTAGCCTGCTTTGTGGTGCGGTGGGAGTTAAGAAATCAGTCCGTCTTGCTCGACTGCTTGATCCAGACGATTTGGGATTTACGCGAATTTCTTGATCAATTATTTTACTGCAATCATCAAATATGTTTATAAGAATACGTAATAAATAGTGAATGGTCTGGATATGAGCTTAAAGTGAGAAAGGCATGTTGTAGGATAAGATAGATGGAATCTTAGAGCCTTCTGGGCCAAACAGCTAGAGTCTAGTTGTAAACGCAAATAAAAGTCAGCGAGTGAACATTTTTTGGTGGTTGCGTTCGCCCGATGATTAAAGTATTCTAGAGTATCGTAGTAGACTAGAATATTCCTCTTCATCATCCGCCCTTACAAGGACGTAGTGGGCGTGTCTGCGTTTTGTTGTGGTTTGCAGTATAACTGTTATATTTGCGCCTTTCGGCCCAACACATCCGACTTCAGCACGACATTTTTGAGTATCGGGTTGTCTTCCCTCTTCGATCCCTGCACTCTTGGCCAGACTAGACAGGTTAGTCTGTTACTGGAGGCACCGCGGAGAGGTGTAGCAGGGTCTGGGTGGTTTTGTTACACCGATCCTGGCACAAACCATCAGCTGTGGGTCGCTGACAACTTCCAGCTCTGCTGCTGGTAGGCGCGCCTTCGCCTCAATTTATTTTTTAATTTCGACATTCTTTAACGGTTCATTATCAGTCACTATCATCGGTACCGGTTGACGTAAACGATCATGTGCATCCACAATTCTGTGTGCATGGCAT
>JAVIAB010000050.1:46395997-46410997 GCA_032433765.1 Megaustenia siamemsis
CGACTAACTGAGGTCTGGTGTCACAGAATCGACTGCAAATAAATATGGGAATTAGATTAACGACCGTATTTCGTTCCAAAATATTTGACTTCTGCACGGTCTGCAGAGCTTATTCTTTGCCACCAATATCCTGCTGGTTGTGCTAATCGTCTCAAAGGACCAGACATAAACTATTTGTTTATTTCAAAGGGATCAACACTTTCAGAGCCAGGCATGTTTCTATGATGTGTTAGGATCACAAGAAAATAGCGCAAATGTCTCCTCGTCTGCAGGTTCTATGCAGTATAGCTCTGGCCCATTCTCAGTCACAGACAGTATATGCATATTCATTTGTTGGTCAGACATTTAAAGACAAAAACATCTACCGATGTATGTTTGCTTATTAGAAACAAATGGAACAGAAAACACAAAAGTTACACGAAAAATGCTGTCTATTATCACCTCAGCAGTAAAAAACACGTCACAATTTTTTAACTTCGAAAAAAACCCACAACAAACTGAAGTATCATTTTGTCAACACCATAAGGTTAGAAACCTCTGATCAATGTGGCTGTGGTACAAGAAAACTGCTGGTGATCAGCTACAATATACCTAACATATACATATAACATATAGTGCTTCTCCGGCCGTCACCTGTACCATAGGGTCAAGACAAACAAATGCACATAAATGTATCAAATTGCGAAGCTGCAGTGAGGCTAATTGCGAGGAGAAATGAAACAAAAAATAGAAATAGAAAACAAGTAGAAACAAACGGTACGGTTAAAGCTTCACATAACAAGAGGACAACACAAACCAGAACGACATTTCAGCCCGACAGGCCTTCAGCAGGGACAAACATACAACACACACACAGATATGTATTTAAAATAATTTGTCTCTGTATGTTTTATTTTAAATACATATTTGTATGAGTGTTGCACGTTTGTTCCTGCTGAAGGCGTATTAAGTCGAAACGTCGTTCTGGTTTGTGTTGACCTCTTGTCGCGTGAAAGTTAACCATTTCGTTTGTTTTTATTTTTGTTTCCTTTCTCCTCACCTGTACCATACCATGACAACTTTCTTTTGCGGAAAAACCATCAGTCTTGAGCTGAATAACCTATAGATAATGACATCTGATGATTTAGAGATGTGCGCACAAGAAGAAGAAGAAATAATGTGGTTATATCTGATAGTTCATGGGAGAGACTTTCATAGCTGGCTAATGTAAGAATAATAATGGGAGAGGCTTTCATTGCTGGCTAATGTAAGAATAATAATGGGAGAGGCTTTCATAGCTGGCTAATGTAAGAATAATAATGGGACAGGCTTTCATAGCTGGCTCTTGCAGGAATAAGAACGAGAGAATCTTTCATAGCTGGCTCTTGCAGAAATAAGAACGAGAGAAGTTTTCATAGCTGGCTCTTGCGGAAATAAGAACGAGAGAAGCTTTCATAGCTGGCTCATGCAGGAATAAGAATGGGATTGGCTTTCATAGCTGGCTTATGAAGGAATAAGAATGGGAGTGGCTTTCATACCTGGCTTATGAAGGAATAAGAATGGGATAGGTTTTCATAGCAGTCTCATACAAAAATAAGAATGAGAGAGGTATTCATAGCTGACTCGTGCAGGAATAAGAATGGATGAGATTTTCATATCTGGCTCATGCATGAATAAGAATGGGAGATGTTTTCATATCTGGCTCGTGCAGGAATAAGAATGGGAGAGGTTTTCATATCTGGCTCATGCAGGAATAAGAATGGATGAGGTTTTCATATCTGGCTCATGCATGAATAAGAATGGGAGAGGTTTTCATATCTGGCTCGTGCAGGAATAAGAATGGGAGAGGTTTTCATAGCTGGCTTATGAAGGAATAAGAATGGGAGAGGTTTTAATAGCTGGCTCGTGCAGGAATAAGAATGGATGAGGTTTTCATATCTGGCTCATGCATGAATAAGAATGGGAGAGGTTTTCATATCTGACTCGTGCAGGAATAAGAATGGATGAGGTTTTCATATCTGGCTCATGCATGAATAAGAATGGGAGAGGTTTTCATATCTGACTCGTGCAGGAATAAGAATGGATGAGATTTTCATATCTGGCTCATGCATGAATAAGAATGGATGAGGTTTTCATATCTGGCTCGTGCAGGAATAAGAATTGGAGAGGTTTTCATATCTGGCTCATGCATGAATAAGAATGGATGAGGTTTTCATATCTGGCTCGTGCAGGAATAAGAATTGGAGAGGTTTTCATATCTGGCTCATGCATGAATAAGAATGGATGAGGTTTTCATATCTGGCTCGTGCAGGAATAAGAATGGGAGAGGTTTTCATATCTGGCTCATGCAGGAATAAGAATGGATGAGGTTTTCATATCTGGCTCATGCATGAATAAGAGTGGATGAGGTTTTCATATCTGGCTCGTGCAGGAATAAGAATTGGAGAGGTTTTCATATCTGGCTCATGCAGGAATAAGAATGGATGAGGTTTTCATATCTGGCTCATGCAGGAATAAGAATGGGAGAGGTTTTCATATCTGGCTCGTGCAGGAATAAGAATGGGAGAGGCTTTCATATCTGGCTCGTGCAGGAATAAGAATGGATGAGGTTTTCATATCTTGCTCATGCATGAATAAGAATGGGAGAGGTTTTCATATCTGGCTCATGCGGGAATAAGAATGGGAGAGGCTTTCATAGCTGGGTCATGCAGGAATAAGAATGTGAGGGGTTTTCATAGCTGGCTCATGCAGGAATAAGAATGGGAGAGGTTTTCATAGCTGGGTCATGCAGGAATAAGAATGGGAGGGGTTTTCATAGTTGGCTCATGCAGGAATAAGAATGGGAGAGGCTTTCATAGCTGACTCAAGCAGGAATAAGAATGGGAGAGGCTTTCATAGTTGGCTCATGCAGGAATAAGAATGGGAGAGGCTTTCATAGATGGCTCATGCAGGAATAAGAATGGGATAAGTTTTCATAGCTGGCTCATGCAGGAATAAGAATGGGATAAGTTTTCATAGCTGGCTCATGCAGGAATAAGAATGGGATAAGTTTTCATATCTGGCTCATGCAGGAATAAGAACGAGCTCATGCAACTAAAGGTTTTGCTCCAAAAGACTCATCAACCTTATAAAAATAAAGGGGAGACGATTAATGAGAAACAAGTGTAGATATCCTTTATGTACAAGTTCTTATTACTTAAAAAACACAGGCAGAAATAATGTTGTTAATAATCATCATTGTTTTGATATTTACCCGTATTCCCTTGCCCTGAAGTAGCAACACTTTCAAAAGTTGTCCTATCAATCTAATTATGATGTCAGCCTCCTTTAGTTTTTGTCAACTTCCAATATGACTTTCAGCATGTTATTGTGTTCTTTGAGTAAACAAAATATTTAGTCTGTCTTGTTCAACTTGTGTTTCAAAGTCTTTCTTCACTTTCCGGCGTTTCATAAATGCATTGTTTTATTCTCCGTCCATTCAGTTCTTTCTGCTCATTTTAAATTTCTCATTTCAAAGACATTCATTTTTTTTAATTTTTTTTTTTTAGTAGTGTTCTCGTTTCTGCGTTGTACATGAATGTTGAGTGAATATAACACTTTATTATTCATAGTTTTATTATTCATAGTTTTATTCTTGATGTTATTTGCTTTGAACTTCACATTATTAATTTTTTTCACATATTATATCTCGTTATATGTCCTTCATACATGTTATACTCTTCAGCGCACTCTATATATTTTTTCTTCCATTATCTTGATATTCCCTTGCAGGTTCTTTGTGAAGTCTTTGTTTGTTATCATAGTCTGAGTCTTCTAAATATGTCTTGTCATCATCATTAAGTACCAAGCCTGCTGGCGTAGGTGATCCTGATTCTCCACAACTTTCGATCTCGACAGTTATTTATTATTTCTGTTATTGACCTTCTACCAAGCCATGCTCTTAAACTGTCTGGTATCTTTTCTCTTTGCTTCTCTCTATCTCTTCGTCCATCAATTTTCCTAGTTTGTTTCTTCTTAATATTGGAAATTAGCTCTCACTTTGCTTTGGCCTCTTTCATGACGTTTTCAGTACTTTTCTTATCTGCCCATGGTATTCTCAAAACTCTTCTGTAAAGCCTCCAGTGATTTTCTCGTCTGTTGTCCTATTTTCCATAATTCACATCCATATGTAAGACTGGCTCTACATAATATTTAAGACATATTTCTTGTTTTTATTGTCAAAAATTGATAGTACAGTATCCTCCTCATTTTTTGGAAAGCTGCTTTTGCTTGTACCACTCTGCATCTCCCACCTGTTGTACATCTACCATCTGAGGTTAACATTGTTCCGATATATTTAAATTCATTTACATGTGTTAATATTGTTCCACTTGTCTTTATTAACATAAATATGTTTATTATAATAATAATGATGCTATAATATAAAAACACGCTGAGCCATGTGCTCCTCTAATGTGAACACAGCGAGCAACCGGCAACACTGCGTTTTAATTGTGTCCTAATTAAGGAACCCGTCCCAAGGAACTGGCCACCAACGTTTCCAATTCCCATCTGACCTTGGCTTCCGTCAAACTGAATACTCACTCTTCCCTGGCACATTACCACCACCACAGCCGTCCCTGCGTCCCCCAATTAATCCTAGTGACCACTGTTTTCCTCGTGAGGTGGACGAGTGGCGACATCCTAACGGCCCATATCTCCCGAGACAGACAATAGGGCACTTCATGGAACTCGTTGGTAACCGACGGGCGGGTAATTCATTCCGACACTCAAGACACTGTAACCTGATTACTTGTCCGACTTCCGGTTTGTCTGTGGTACTCTTGAGACAGCCTTGACCTGCAGAAAAATCCATGGAAAGAAAAGATGGCGGTATTAAAGGACAGCTAGCTAAAGGATAACAGGGTGTACTGATGCAGCGAATCAATTCAGAGGAAGAGGTTTGTTTACAGCACTCGGAAAAAAATGACAAATAATCAACAATAGAAAAAAAAAACCAAAGAACAATATATGGACTGAAGCAGGATCGAACCCGCACTCAGTGGCACGCCATGCCACGAAAAGCCAAACGCTAGGGAACACAGCCACTGAGCTAACTAAAGCGGACGCCCTAGTTTTTGTGTGAATGTGTGCTGTGTGTATTTATGGATTGGTTGGTAGACAGGTAAATCAAGTGTTGGTTACATAAACACGACGATCATTATAATCTTCCAGTCTCATCGATTTGAATTATTTTTTATTGACATTTTCTTCTAACTGCTTGCATTGAGAAGTATTGCATTAAAGTACGTGTTACTTTGTTGGGTATTACTATCTCGTATTGTGGACATCGCTAGCTATCTCGCTTTGTGGACATCGTTAACTCTCTTCCTTTGTGGAAATTGGTAGCTGTCTCACTTTAAGGACATCGCTAGCATTCTCGATTTGTGCACATCGCTTGCTGTGTTACTTTATGGACATCACTAGCTGTGCTGTCTTGCTATGTGAACATCATTAGCTGTCTCGCTTTGATGACATCGCTAGCTGTCTCGCTTTGTGGACATCACTAGCTCTCTCACTTTGTGGGCATCACTAGTTGTCTCACTTTGTGGACATCGCTAACTGTCTTGTTTTGTAGACATCCCTAGTTGTCTTGCTTTGTGGACATCGCTAGCTGTCTCATTTTGTGGACATCGCTAGCACTCTTGCTTTGTGGACATCGCTAGCTGTTTTGATTTGTGGACATCGCTAGCTCTCTTGCTTTGTGGACATCGCTAGCTGTTTTGCTTTGTGGACATCGCTAGCTCTCTTGCTTTGTGGACATCGCTAGCTCTCTTGCTTTGTGGACATCGCTAGCTGTTTTGCTTTGTGGACATCGCTAGCTGTCTCATTTTGTGGACATCGCTAGCTCTCTTGCTTTGTGGACACCGCTAGCTCTCTTGCTTTGTGGACATCGCTAGCTCTCTTGCTCTGTGGACATCGCTAGCTGTTTTGCTTTGTGGACATCGCTAGCTCTCTTGCTTTGTGGATATCACTAGCTCTCTTGCTTTGTGGACATCGCTAGCTCTCTTGCTTTGTGGACATCGCTAGCTCTCTTGCTTTGTGGATATCGCTAGCTGTTTTGCTTTGTGGACATCGCTAGCTGTCCTGTTTTGTGGACATCATGTGTGTTGCTTTGTGAACATAGTTAGTGTTGTTGATTGCTAAACATCGCTATTTGCTCGATTTCTAGACATCGCTAATTGTGTTAATTTCCATTGTTTCAAATTTCATTAACAGCTCCTTGTAGCCTGATACTCGTATTTTCATGTCCCATGCTCATGCTGCAGCATTGTTATGCCTTACTTTAGCCCAATCAGTTACAATCTTTTGTGCTCTCTTTAACATTTGCTGTAATGTATCTATTTCCTCATTTACACTTTTTGTTATATTCTTCCACTTTTCTTTCGAGATTTCTTATTCTTCGCCTCACTTTGCCCAATGTGATTTAACACTGGTGTCTTAGGGCTGTCCATATCTTACAATTCTAGTATAAGGAGGAAAGATACCAGATAGCTTAAGAGAATGACTTGGCAGAAATTCAACAACAGAAATGATAAATAACTGTCGAGATCGAAAGTTGTGGGGAGATATGATCACCTACGCCAGCAGTCACGGTACTTGGTGGTGATGATAAGGAAGCTATAAACAGGACGTTTACCAATTTCGTATTTGCCAACAGTGTTGACATTTTATTGTTTATTGTCTGTGATACTTGGTTTTTGGGTTGTTTGCATCCTGGATCCCTGGTTTTAATGTTTTTATTTAATGTACCGTTGTCATTAATGATTGTGCTGAGATATAACTTTACCTGGTTTATTGTCTGCCTTTCTTTATAGAATAACTTTGTGGTGGGTTTTGGTTTCTTGACATTATTTCTCTATTTATGATGTTAGTCTTCTCGCCGTATTCTTGGAAAACGGTGTTGAAGCAACTTGATGATGCTGAGTCAACTATATGATGTTGAGACAACAATATGATGTTGAGACAACTTTATGATGCTGAGACAACCATTTGATGTTGAAACAATTTTATGATGTTGAAACAACCTTATGATGTTGAGACAACATTATCATATTGAGACACCTTATGATGTTGAGATAGCTATATGGTGTTGAGAGACAAATGTATGATGTTGAGACAACTTTATGAAGTTGAGACAACTTTATGATGTTGAGACAACTTTGTAATGTTGAGACACCACTATGATGTTGAGACTACTGTATGATGTTGAGCCAATTTTATGATGTTGAAATAACTTTATGATGTTGAGACACAATTATGATGTTGAGACAACTGTATGATGTTGAGACAACTATTGGATGTTAAGACAACTTTATGACGTTGAGACAAATTTATGATGTTGAGACAACCATATGATGTTGAAAAAACAAAATGATGTTGAGACAACTATATAATGTTGAGACAACTTATGATGTTGAGACAACTTTATGATGTTGAGACAACTATATGGAGTTGAGACAACTATATGATTTTGAGACAACTATTTGATGTTGAGATAACTTTATGACAACTATATGATGTTGAGATAACTATATGATGTTGTGACAACTATATGATGTTGAGACAACTATATGATGTTGAGACAACTATATGATGTTGTGACAACTATATGATGTTGAGACAACTATAGGATGTTGAGACAACTATATGATGTTGAGACAACTATATGATGTTGTGACAACTATATGATGTTGAGACAATTATATGATGTTGTGACAACTATATTTAGTTGAGACAATTATTGGAACTATATGAAGTTGAGACAACTATATGATGTTGAGACAATTATACGATGTTGAGACAACTATATAATGTTGAGACAACTATATGATATTGAGACAGTTGAGTGATGCTAACGTTTCTTATCTTTATTGCATATTTGGTTCTCCTCATCAACAAAAACAACAAAATTTTTTTATTGAACAATTTGGCTTGGTGTTTGCATTTTGATAAATATATCTCTAGAGATGATGAATAGGTGTTGTGATAAGCGACATTCTTATTGTACTCTTAGCTGTGCTTTCTTGAATTTCACATTCGATAGTCTTCATGTTATCTAAATGCTGTTACTTTTCAATGTGCTCGTCGATTTTACCAGAGCAGTCTATATCTGTTGAATTATCATTAGGAATCTATACAGGGTTTCTGTAACAAATATCGTTGTATGAGAGTGGAGTACTGTATTTATGCTAAATGGCTACAGCATATGCAGTGGTGTGGAAGCAAGTAATTTTATTCTATGTTAATACCAACAAGTAGTTTTACTCAATTTTAATACCTCGAAGTAGTTTTACTCTATGTTAATATCAGAAGTAGTTTTACTCTATGTTCTATCTATCTATCTATTGACCTTTCGAGCCGTAGTCGATAGCCGGCCCATAGGGCGTAGACCAAGATACTCCTTCTCTTATCTGAATTTTTGCTCTAGCAGTTTTCAATTCTTTTAAAAATAGTTTATCAAACCTCGCCATTTGCTTCTGTTCTGTGCAAGCAGCTCTATCTCATTGAGGGAGCCGATTCCTGCTGCTTTTGCCTCTCTTATCAGTGTTCTTCTCACCGCCTCTCAGGGTCTTTCTCCTTTTCTCTTACCATCGTTTCCCATATGAGGGCTTGCTTTGCTATTCGGTTATCTCTCCTCATCACATGTCCAACATATGACCATCGTCTTTTCTTTGTTACTGAAGATATTCGTGGTTGATTGGCGATTTCTCTAATTTACTCGTTTGTTTTGAATTCGTTCCACGCTATATCAAGTATTTTCCTTAGACATTTATTTTCGAATGCGTTAAACTTTGTTTCTATATCTCTTGTTGTTTTCCAGCTTTCACACCCATACGTAAGCGTTGATAGTACATTTGATTTGAATAGTCTACTTTTTGTGTTTGTGCTGATGAGTTTTGATTTCCACAATTTTTCAAGGATTATGAAAGACATTGCTGTTTTAGCTACTCTGATTCTAATTTCTTTGCCTGTATCCCATTCTCGATAAATGTGACTTCCAAGATAGATAATTCTATGTTTGTACCAGCAAATAGTTGTATCTATGTTAATACCATCAAGTAGTTTTACTCTATGTTAATACCATCAAGTAGTTTTACTATATGTTAATATCTTATCAAACTCACCAAGTCAAGTCAGATACTTTTTTCATCTAGAGAGATGCTAGATCATCATCATTATGTAGAATACCGGTTGGCGTAGGCTACCATTTCCTTCCACAATCTTCTATCCACACTGCATGGTATCAGTTCTGTTGTTGACTGTTTTCCATGCCATCACACCACGTTATCTAGTATCTGGGGGCCACGGTACCGTAGTTGGGAAAACCACCCGATTTGCTAGAGACGTTCGGACAACCCGTGTTCGATTCCCGCTGCAAGCAGTGTGAGTTGTACTCGTGGTTGGAAAAAAAAATACCCCGCGGTCGACCCAGCCTCTGGCAAAAATGGGTACCTGGGTATTACTCTGGGAAGGTGAGGAATGCTGCCTCGCATCGTGAGTTTCGATGATTGAAGCGACACGATCCAGAAGTCTCCGAACACTTCTAGATATCTGACTGAGCACATATTGGTGAAAACTCGCGTGCTAAGACGCCGATTCAAGTCTCGCACTTTACCTTTACCTTTATCTAGTATCTTCTTTCATTGTTGTCCCAGACCTCTATTTTCTTGTATTTTGCCAGCTGTAGGAAAGTATTCCAACTTTACCTTTACCTTTATCTAGTACCTTCTTTCATTGTTGTCCCAGACCTCTATTTTCTTGTATTTTGCCAGCTGTAGGAAAGTATTCCAACTTTACCTTTACCTTTATCTAGTACCTTCTTTCATTGTTGTCCCAGACCTCTATTTTCTTGTATTTTGCCAGCTGTAGGAAAGTATTCCAACTTTACCTTTACCATTATCTAGTATCTTCTTTCATTGTTGTCCCAGACCTCTATTTTCTTGTATTTTGCCAGCTGTAGGAAAGTATTCCAACTTTACCTTTACCATTATCTAGTATCTTCTTTCATTGTTGTCCCAGACCTCTATTTTCTTGTATTTTGCCAGCTGTAGGAAAGTATTCCAACTTTACCTTTACCATTATCTAGTATCTTATTTCATTGTTGTCCCAGACCTCTATTTTCTTGTATTTTGCCAGCTGTAGGAAAGTATTCCAACTTTACATTTTCTCACGATGTTCTAGAAAAATGGTGATTGTTTCTTTCTGATGTTTTTTCTCATGCCCTCCCTTTTTGTGTTGGTCTTTTTGAGAATTTTCGCGTTGATCATTTTAGCTGTCCAGCGAACATTCAACATTCTTCTGAGAAATCCCATCTCTGTGGCTTCTAATCTGCTTTTCATTTGTTTGTCTACTGTCCATGATTCACTTCCATAGGTCCAAAGTGGCTCCATATAGCGCCGATGAACTCTCCTTCTCGCTCCCAATGACATAGACGTTGCACAAGACGGTTTCACTTTCTGAAATGTTATTTTGGCGTGAGTTATCCTTCTTTTTATTTCTGTGATGCAACTTCCATCTAATGTTATTGTTCTTATTTATTTGACGCTCTGCACTACACTTGCTTTAGATTTGTCCCGCTTATTTTTATATTGCATGATGGTGATGATTGTTTCTTCGATGTGACCATTACTTCTGTTTTATTGCTATTCAGAATGAGATCTTTCTTGTTGAGAGATACAAAACAGTGATAGGTTATTATTTATTTATTGTTTGTCCACCATGAGTGATGAAGACCACTTATTTCATCCAATTGTCTTATTAGTCTGTGTGAGTGTGAGTGTGGTGGGTGTGTCTGTGTGGATGTGTATCAATATACATGTAATTGTTGTAGGCCTGGAATAATCTCATCATCATCAAGTACCAAGCCTGCTGGCGTAGGTGATCATCTCTCTCCATAACTTTCGATCTCGACAGTTATTTATCATTTCTAGTGTTGACCTTCTGCCAAACCATTCTCTTAAAATGTCTGGATCTTTTCTCTTTGCTTTCCTCTATATCTTCGTCCCTCAATTTTTCCAGTTGTTACAGTTTATTCCAGCTGTTCTCTTCTCACTTCATGGTAAAAACATGATGATTGTTTCTTCTTAATATTAGAAATTAGCTCTCTTTTTGCTTTGGCCTCTTTCAGAACATTTTCATTACTCTTCTTAGCTGTCCATGGTATTCTCAACATTCTTCTGTAAAAGCAACATTTCTACAGACTCCAGTGATTTTCTTGTCTCTTGTCCTATTATCCATGATTTACTTCCATACGTTAAGACTGGCTCTACATAACATTTAAGAACTCTTTTTCTTGTTTCTATTATCAAAAATGTATTCCATATTATCTTCCTAATTTTATGGAAAGCTGCTATGCAATCCATTTTTGACATTAGAAACAAAATCTAGGACAGGGTGAACAAGTTAAAGGTGCAACTTATGGGAGATCTATTTCACAAGCCTTTCTAGTCTGTCTCCATTGTTCGACTACTAGGCTTTTGTTTGTCTCACAGGATGTTGCCCTTCGTCGAGGAGATATGCACTAGGTAATTCTGCCTTGTGTCATGTTTTCCCGTACGTCAAGATTAATATTGAGAGCTTTTCATTAGATTGTGTGCGCATATTTGCGCCGTTTTCTTTTAAATTTTGTGTGTGGTCTACCTCGTAGTCGTTTACCCATCTACAACTCACCATTTACTATTTTTGACATTTGGTAGTTTGGTGTGCTGACTACATAACCTGCTTAGCAGGTTTGGGCGTGGCATCAGATTGCTGCCAATTTTGGGGATATTATCTCTGTGTTATGTAATAATACGACCACATCCCCTTACTGTACAGCTCGTTTACTTTAATAAATAATTTGGAGTGTATACAGCACCCCACTACTGGCTCCTTGCTACCAGCTTTACTGCAGGATTGCAATTATTTGCATGTTCCCTACTTTAGTAAAGCACTGTCTTCTAGTTTTCATACAGAATCATGAACAATATTTTGTATATTTCTTAATATTTCGTATTCACATATCACATATTTTTGCGAAAATGTTGGCGATGTTCCATGGCATCACTTCCCTGAACTATCACGTAACCATTATTAACATAATCAGTCAGCTTTTGTAAAGTGCAAACACAAAAGAGACATAACAAATTAGTGGAGAATTTTCAGTTCTAAAACTGTCTTCTTTTATCTTTGTTTCATTTTAATTATTTAGAAACATGCTTACAAAGAAATTGTAATATTGAAATTGTCTTTAGATTTTTAAACAATTCTGCAGTGCATTTATTTAGCTGTATTTTGTTACCTGTTTTATCTCGTTTATTTTACAAAATGCATTTTTACATTTTCTTGTTTATTATTTAAAATATCTTATTTCCTTATTTTTACTTCTTATTATAAAATATGTATTCCCTCAATACTGCTTCTTCTTCTCCTTCTTTCCTTCCTCATCTGCCTTTCAGCGTCGAGGGGAGATATAATTTGCTGTCTTTCGCTCTTCTGTTCGCCTCTGCTGCTCTTATGTTTCCTAGTGCTTCTAATATTCCATCGATCCATCTTTTTCGTGGTTGACCCTTGGGTCTGATGTTCTCACAACGTTCCCTTAATACATTTCAGTTAACATCCATCGCTTCCACTGTATGATCAATGGATTGTTCACATTTCCAGAGACCGGATAAACCAGGAAGTCGCGGCAGTCCAGAGAGAAATCACCACATTTATGGAATAAAACCAGGAAGTCGCGGCAGTCCAGAAAGAAATCACCACATTTATGGAATAAAACCAGGAATTCGCGTCAGTCCAGAGAGAAATCACCACATGTATGGAATAAAACCAGGAAGTCGCGGCAGTCCAGACAGAATTAACCACCTTTATAGAATAAATCTACGAAGTCTCGGCAGTTCAGATAGAATTAACCACATTTATAGAATAAATCTACGAAGTCTCGGCAGTCCAGATAGAATTAACCACATTTATAGAATAAATTTACGAAGTCTCAGCAGTCCAGACAGAATTAACCACATTTATAGAATAAATCTACGAAGTCTCGGCAGTCCAGAGAGAAATCACCACATTTATGGAATTAATTCAACGCAACCTGATCATTAATTTTCGTTTGGAAAGTAGAGCGGCCTGGCGTGATATGACTACATGACCATAACGAGCCTTGTGAAAATGAAGTGTAGCCATCTCTTCTAATTAGCTAAAGTCGCTACACGCCTTGTAAAGATAAATGTTATGATCTCCGCCTAATTTTTGCTACATACGCTAAGAGTCTCATAAACATATAGTGTAGACACCGCTTCATTGCTCCACGCTATAATCGCTGATAGTTTCAAAAACAACAAGTAGACATTTTCTTATGGTCCATTGCTATAGTTGTTACAATCGTTACAGTTCTTTGCTCCAGTCGCTGGAAATCTCAAAACATATAAAGTAGTTATTTCATTATAGTTAGTTCTTTGTTACTTTGCTATAAGGAAAAATAAAAAAATAAAAAAAATGGTATGTAAGAAGCTTTACGTGACAAGTGGACGACACAGACTAAACAACGTTTCGGCTCAATAGGCCTTCATCAGGAACAAACAATAAAAACACACACACAAAACTGATAACGAAACAACCAAAACAAAAACAATCGAAATGTGTTAAAGAAAACAACAACAATAAATAAAACTATCCTGTGAAATCGAAAATAAAATCGTAACCAAGTGCGGCTGTCGTGAACGTCGAAAATCGTGCCAAAAAGTGCGTAAATGTAAACAGAACCGGAGGAGTTAACACAGGGGTCAGTGTGCAAACACAAAGGAGAAAGAATCGAATAGTAGACTGACAGGTGTAAAAAGACGCTAAGAGTGAGATGTCTGATAGTGGGGTACAATAAAAATAAATGAGGGGTAAGAAGCACAGAAAAAAATTATAGAGGAGAAAATTATTAGTGTTTACTTTGCTATAGCCGTTGCAAATTTCAAAGCATTGCGAGCAAATATTTCCTCATAGTTCTTTGTTTCTTTGCTACAGTCGCTATAAATTTCAAAGCATATCGAATAGATATCACCTCATAATTATTCGCTTTAGACGCTACGAGTTTTATAATCAAAGCCAGTAGCTAGTTATTTTCATTTTCCTTTTTAATGAAAGCACTAAGAATAATATAAATGTAGCGTGCAGCTGTCTTTGTATTCCTCTTCAAAGAAGCCACTACAAATGGCATGAACATAGCGTGTAGCTATCTTCTTATTCCTCTTCAATGAAGCCACTACGAATGTTATCAACATAGCACGTAGCTATCTTCTTATTCCTCTTCAATGAAGCCACTACGAATGTTATCAACATAGCGTGTAGCCATCTTCTTATTCCTCTTCAATGAAGCCACTACGAATGTCACAAACCTAGCGTAATGCCGTCTCCTAATTCAACAACTCGTGTTTCCGCTACAAAATAAAAGATAGAAATATGGAGGACACATTTAGCAAATGTCAAGTATCAATGGAGAATAGATCGCCAGATCGATACGTGGTCAATACGTCCAAAATGTCGGATGATCGAATTATTTCCCCGGTTCTCCGTGTCCAGCGAGCACCTTCTAGCTTGAAGGAGCCGTCATAAAGTGACAGAATCGTTTTGGAGGATGACAGGATCTGTGGTGAGATGAGGGTTCCTATGTCTGATGAATCGATGTGTGTGTGTGTGGTGTGAATGTGTGTTCGTGTGTGTGTGTGTGTGTGTGTGTGTGTGTAGTGTGAATGTGTGTTGCGATGTTAGAAACCTTGTCGTAAGGAAAATTCCCAAGAGGAAAAGAAAACTCTCAGAGAAAAGTTGGGAAATAGCTGGTTTATTTTTAGATCATAATGTTAGTAACTTGTTTGTAATATTATATATGTGGCACTGTTAATGATGGACGATGACTTTAATCGGTCATTTACAGTGTAATCTTCGTAAAACTGTTTAGGTAAAGCACCATTTGTATCATCATTATGAACATCATCATCAAGTGCCATGCCT
>JAVIAB010000050.1:46415997-46493497 GCA_032433765.1 Megaustenia siamemsis
AAACAACAGCTGACTGAATGCGTCAGGATCGGAAAACAACAGCTGACTGAATGCGTCAGGATCGGAGAACAACAGCTGACTGAATGCGCCAGAATAGGTAAACAACAGCTGACTGAATGCGTCAGGGTCGAAGAACAACAGCTGACTGAATGCGTCAGGATCGGAGAACAACAGCTGACTGAATGCGCCAGAATAGGTAAACAACAGCTGACTGAATGCGTCAGGATCGGAGAACAACAGCTGACTGAATGCGTCAGAATAGGTAAACAACAGCTGACTGAATGCGTCAGGGTCGAAGAACAACAGCTGACTGAATGCGTCAGTATCGGAGAACAACAGCTGACTGAATGCGTTAGGATCGGAGAACAACAGCTGACTGAATGCGTCAGAATCGGAATCAACAACAGCTGACTGAATACGTCAGAATCGGAATCAACAACAGCTGACTGAATACGTCAGAATCGGAATCAACAACAGCTGACTGAATGCGTCAGGATCGGAGAACAACAGCTGACTGAATACGTATACGGCAGGATCGGTGACAAACAGCTGACTGAATACGTATACGTCATGATCGGTGACCAACAGCTGACTGAATTCGTCAGGATCGATGACCAACAGCTGACTGAATGCGTCAGGATCGGTGACCAACAGCTGACTGAATGCGTCAGGATTGGTGACCAACAGCTGACTGAATGCGTCAGGATCGGAGAACAGCAGAGCTTATCAAGACACTGCTCCACCTCTCAGCTGTGTCCTGGAAACAAACTATCCGGTCTGACCAAGCGAGTGGACATCGAAGACGAACACAACCCTGTACTCAAAAATGCAGTACTATAGTCGGATGTATTGGACCGAAAGGCTTAAATATCACGGTCTAATTGCAATCTATCAAACAACGCCTAGTTTACGTCATTTTAAGGGCGGGTGATGAACTGACTAT
Organism: Megaustenia siamemsis; assembly: GCA_032433765.1. Classification (NCBI taxonomy): domain Eukaryota; kingdom Metazoa; phylum Mollusca; class Gastropoda; order Stylommatophora; family Ariophantidae; genus Megaustenia; species Megaustenia siamemsis. Next base: position 46,416,941 of record JAVIAB010000050.1, read on the forward strand.
TCAGTCCTTTAGCAGTCATTGTCTGAAGGCCAGAAAGAGAGAGAGAGAGAGAGAGATGTAAACGGAGTTGAAGTGCAGAATAACCCAGGCAACTGCTAATTTCCAAGAAGTGAAAACTAACGCAATGCGTCTCCCATAACTGATAACAGTTAGTCCGTGTCAAATACATTGCTTTTTTGGAGAAATATAGTTTTACAGAAGAATGTTAAGAGCATCTTTGGTATTTTTCTTGTTCCAAAAAATTCTTTTTTTAGCGGATTAAATTGCTCTGGGTTGTGCGCTCTGAGACTGCGATGTAGAAACAAAGGAGACCAACGGAACATCATATGCAGAAGCCAGATTAAACACAACCATGCCACACGAAATGTCACGAAGAACAAATGGCGCGATACCAATAAAGCAGTAAAATTAAAATTACTTAGGGCACGCATCTTCCTGATAGTAACATATATTTGTGAATCATGGACAACCTTACTAACAACAAAAAAGAAAATTCAAACACAATGTTACAGAAAAACTATTAGGATACCTTGGATAATAAAATAGAGCAGTGAAGACCTATTAAAGAATTAAACATGAACAAAAACGGGCTTATAAACAATATCTTACACAGGATATTAAAAACCTATGGCTATGTCGAAAGACACGGTGGACTGGAGAGAACAGTAATATACAGCATGGTTCCAAGAAGACGAGACAGGGTTAGACCATGTAGAAGGTGGTTGTAACATACAAGAGACCTTGAACATGACAACAGAAGAAGAGGGAGATCTGGCTAGACATATATTCTTTGAGATGGACTGTGATGAGTGCAGCTTTCTGCGAAGGACAGGCAACCTGATGATAATGCCTTCTGGAGTACTTTCAGCATTGTAGAATTTTATCGCTGAAGTACGCATGTCTCTGAAGTGTTTTTATCATAAAAGTACTCTTACTATTGAAGTACTTTTATCTCTGAATAAGTTTACTACTAAAGTACTCTAACTGGCAACGTATTCTTCTAACTAGAGTACTTTTCTAGCTGAAGAACTTTACTATTTAGAGATGTCATACACGTAAACAAGACGACAAGTGGCCTATAGGACACATACACCAAGAACTACTAAAATCTATCTTTGTAGACATACCGAACAAGCCAGGTGCCACTGATTGTGAGGACCATCGCACTATTAGTTTCATGAGCCACATGACGAAAATATTGATAAGAATCTTTATGAGACGTGTAAGGAACAAAATAAAACCAGAAATAAGTGAGGAACAATGTGGATTTGTGGAAGGAAAGGGCACCAATAATGCAATATACATCTTAAGAACATTGATAGAAAGATCCATAGAGGTATATATATATATATATATATATATATATATATATATATATATATATGCTCTATAGACTACACAAAAGCATTTGACAAAGTAAAGCACGTGGAAATAATCAATATGCTGGAGAAATTAAACATTGATGGCAAGGAGCTGCGAATCTTAAAAAAAAACACGTACTGGCAACAAACAGCAGCTATACGAATTAACAACCAAACAGGACAATTTCAATTGATAAAACAAGGAGTCTGACAAGGCTGTGTTCTGTCGCCGGATTTGTTTTCACTTTTCAGCGAACATATTATGAGATCAATAGTAGACAAAAAAGGAGTTGAAGTCAACAGTCACAACATAAATAATTTGCGATATGCGGATGACACAGTCTTAATAGCAGGGACAGAGAATGAACTACAAGAAATGATAGACATAATAGTAAAAGAAAGCAACACAAAAGGTGTCAGTCTGAATAGTGGAGAAAACAGAAAAAATGGTCATATTGAAGAAACAATCATCATCATCATGAGGCATAAAAATAAACAGGACAAATCTGAAACAAGTGAAACGTGTCCAATATTTGGGAACAATAATAGCACCAGATAGACGATGCACCACAGAAGTAAAATTCAGAATCTATCTATCTATTGTCCTTTCTAGCCGAAGACGGCACAACAATTTTGGGCAGAACCAAAATCTCAAAAGCAGAAACCTTGCATGCCAAAATGGCACATATTGCAGAGATCACCACTAAAGTTCAGAATAGCTCAGGCCAAAGTAGCATTTCAGAAAATGAAAAATATCTTATGCAACAAATTTATGTCAATAGAAATTAAAAAGAGAGTTCATCGGTGCTATATAGAACCAATTCTGACCTATGGAATCGAATCATGGACAGTAGAGAAACAAATGAAATGACGATTAGAAGCCACAGAGATGAGATTTCTCAGAAGAATGTTGAAAGTTCCCTGGACAGCTAAAAAGACCAATGTGGACATCTTGTGTGTCTCACAGAAGCCAACACAAAAAGGGAACTACTAAGAAACATCAGAAAGAAACAATCAACATTTTTCGGGCACATCATGAGAAGAGGAAGGTTGGAATACTTGGTTACAACTGGCAAAATAAAAGGAAGGAGAGATCGCGGACTACAAAGGGAGAAAATACTGGATAGCCTGGTGTCATGGCATGGAAAACAGTCAACAACAGAAATGATACGATGCACTGTAGATAGAACATTGTGGAGGGACATGATCGCCTACGCCAACCGGTATGGCACATGATGATGATGATGATCAACCCGGAATCCGTCGGTCGGGATCGAACCCGGTCTCTTGTCCTTTGTAGTCCAATTCACTAATCACTGAGCTATCGCTTCCATGTCCACAAAGTTATACACTTAAAGAGTTCACAAAGTTATACACTTAAATATGTCCATAAAGCTATCCACTTAAAGATGTCCACAAAGCTATCCACTGAAAGATGTTCACAAAGCTATACACTTAAATATGTCCACAAAGCTATCCACTTAAAGATGTCCACAAAGCTATACACTTAAAGATGTCCACAAAGTTATGCACTTAAAGATGTCCACAAAGCTATACACTTAAAGATGTCCACAAAGCTATACACTTAAAGATGTCCATAAAGCTATACACTTAAATATGTCCACAAAGCTATACACTTAAAGATGTCCACAAAGCTATACACTTAAAGATGTCCATAAAGCTAGACACTTTAAAGATGTCCATAAAGCTAGACACTTTAAAGATGTCCATTAAGCTATACACTTAAATATGTCCACAAAGCTATACACTTAAAGATGTCCACAAAGCTATACACTTAAAGATGTCCATAAAGCTAGACACTTTAAAGATGTCCATTAAGCTATACACTTAAAGATGTCCACAAAGCTATACACTTAAAGATGTCCACAAAGCTATACACTTAAAGATGTCCACAATGCTATACACTTAAAGATGTCCATAAAGCTATACACTTAAAGATGCCCATAAAGCTATACACTTAAATATATCCACAAAGCTATACACTTAAAGATGTCCACAAAGCTATACACTTAAAGATGTCCATAAAGCTAGACACTTTAAAGATGTCCATTAAGCTATACACTTAAAGATGTCCACAAAGCTATACACTTAAAGATGTCCACAAAGCTATACACTTAAAGATGTCCACAATGCTATACACTTAAAGATGTCCATAAAGCTATACACTTAAAGATGCCCATAAAGCTATACACTTAAAGATGTCCATAAAGCTATACACTTAAAGATGCCCATAAAGCTATACACTTAAAGATGCCCATAAAGCTATACACTTAAAGATGCCCATAAAGTTATACACTTAAAGATGTCCACAAAGCTATACACTTAAAGATGTCCACAAAGCTATACACTTAAAGATGTCCACAAAGCTAATTACTTAAAGATGTCCACAAAGCTAATTACTTAAAGATGTCCACAAAGCTAATTACTTAAAGATGTCCACAAAGCTAATTACTTAAAGATGTCCACAAAGCTAATTACTTAAAGATGCACACAAAGCTAACCACTTACAGATGTCCACAAAGCTATACACTTAAAGATGTCCACAAAGCTAACCACTTACAGATGTCCACAAAGCTAATTACTTAAAGATGTCCACAAAGCTAATTACTTAAAGATGTCCACAAAGCTAATTACTTAAAGATGTCCACAAAGCTAATTACTTAAAGATGTCCACAAAGCTAATTACTTAAAGATGTCCACAAAGCTATACACTTAAATATGTCCACAAAGCTAATTACTTAAAGATGTCCACAAAGCTAATTACTTAAAGATATCCACAAAGCTATACACTTAAAGATGTCCACAAAGCTAACCACTTACAGATGTCCTCAAAGCCATACATGCATAATTTCTAAACCGCTTCGCACCATACGCAGTAGCATTAACAACAAGAAAAAAAATTGGGAAAGGGGGGGGGGGGGTATTCTAGTTTACTGTTTAAGAGTAAAATTACTTCGGATCCATTTCAAGTATATTTTGTCACTTCTGTATGGGTAGCATGAATTTGAAAGAAAAACTCTCACTTGTTAATCAGATGTCGACTGCACTGGGCATGCAGTTTTTAAGCTCCAGACCGACAAAATCCCTTTCCCCCTCCTCTTTTTTTTTTAAATTCTCTACATCTTCCCCCAAGTTCACCCCCAACGTCTGACACTAGAAATAGAGTGGATTAACAACGTCAAAATAAGTTAGTAGAAGTTTTATACCGACATATAATACCGAGATGTTTGGGATATACGTGCCCGTCTAGCTGTGTGCCCTGGTGTGTCTGTCTTTGAGTCGATACTGCCGGATTAGCGCTAATCAAACTCAATGAGAATCGCTAGAAGTCCCGAGAAGTGACAGATCTGGCTAAAGCCGGTATGACTGACATGGAAAAGTCCCCCGATTAATTTCTGCCGCATTCCTGCTGTTCCCACGAAAACACGTCACGCATTTGTCCCATTGGTCAATAATTCTATTAACGTCACTCAACCGTGGCTCAGGCCGAACCATTCTCTCTCTCTCCCTTGCGCTGTCTCTCTATCTCTCTCTCTCTCGCGTTAATTCGCTCTATCATTCATCTTTCTCACATTCATTCTCCCTCGCTTTCTTTCTCTCTCTCTCTCTCTCTCTTTTCTCTCTCACACACATACACTGTCTCTTTTTGTCATCCTCTCTCTCTCTCTCTCTCTCTCTCTCTCTCGTTTAGTTTAGCTTATTACTTATCAGTCTCCTCCTTTACGTCTATTTCATGTATTCCTACTTCATGTTGATCAAGACACATTTCCAAAAATTACTTGGTAGCTACCAATTTTTATCATCATCATGATGTTCTATACCGGTTAGCGTAGGCGACAAACTCCTTCCACAATTCTCTTTCTACAGTGCATAGTTTTCCATGCCATGAAACCAAGTTATCCAGTATCTTCTTTATTTTTTGTCGTCCGAGATTTCTGTTTTCATGTATTTTGCTAGTTGTATCCAAGTATTTCTACATTCCTCTTCTCATGAGTGCCTTAACATGTCTATTGTTTCTTTCTGATGTTTCTTAAGAACTCCCTTTTTGTGTTGGCCTCTGAGAATTTTCGTGTTTATCATTTTTGCTGTCCAGGAACACTCAACATTCTTCTGTGAAATCCCTATCTCTGAGGACCTCTAATCATACTTTCATTTGTATGTCAACTGTCCATTATTCACTTCCATAGATCATAATTGGCTCTATATGGGATCGATGAACTCTCTTTCTCTCTTCCACTGACAGAGACTTATTACATAAAACGTGTCTTCATTTTCTGAAATGCTATTTTGACTTGAGCTATTCTGATCTTTATTTCTGTGGTGCAAAAAATACCCTCGTGGCCGACCCAACCGCTGGCAGAAATGGGTACCAGGGTATACTCTGGGAAGGTGAGGAATGCCACCTCGCATCGTGACTTTCGATGCTTGAAGCGACATTATCCAGAAATGTTCGTAAATTTCTGGATAGGCGGCCGAGCACATATTGGTGAAAACTATCGTGCTATGACGCCGATTCAAGTCTCGTACTTTACCTTACCTTTACCTATTTCTCTACTATTGATATAATCTTTTCGCTGTAAAGTGGGAACAAATTCGGTGACAGAACACAACCTTGTCTGACCCCTTATTTTATATATTGAGACTGTCCTATTTGTTTTGTTTATTTTTATGGCTGCTGCTTGTTGCCAAAACAAGTTTTTTATGATACTCATATTCTTTCCTTCAATGTTTACTTTCCCCAGCATATTGATTATTTCCACGTGTTTTACTTTGTCAAATGCTTTTGTGTAGTCTATGAAGTACATGTATAAGATCGTTCTTTACCTTTATAGCACTTTCTTATCAATGTTCTCTTGATGTATGTTGTATTATTTGTGTCTTTTCTTTCCACAGCCCACATTGTTTCCCACCTATTCCTTGTTTTATTTGATTCCTTACACGCGGCATGATGATTTTTAGTTATATATTTTTTTTTAATATGGCTCATGAGACTTAAGAGCACGATTATCTTTGCAATCAATGACGTCTGCCTTCTTTGGGATGGCTGCTACTTAAATTTTAGTAGTTTTTTCAGGTATGCGCCCACTATTCTACATGTCATTGAATAGTTTTACCATGACCTGTACTCCCAGTTCTCTCAAAGCATCTATCTCTATGATTTTTATAATATCGAGACCTGGAGCTTTGCCTCTTTTCATGTTTTGAATTGCGTCTACCACTTCACTTTGCATCATTGGTGGGCAATCACATTTCTGCTATAACTATCCTTCCTTTACTTCTTTGCATTTGTTGTGGATTTCTTTCTGCAATCTTTTGTGCGTTAGTTCTTCTTTCTTATGTTTATGTCTTTTGTCTAATAATTGCAGTATTTTATTATGTCGCTCATTTCTTCTAGCTGATTCTTATAGTCAAAGGTATTTCTTCTTTTGGTGTATGATGAATCGGTTTTTTGAGCATTTACCAATGCCCCTGAATGTTCTGTATTTTCTCAACGGCACTATATCTATTTTATACTATCGTGATGTACTTATCACTCATCTGTCTATCTACTCTTAGCACATCTATTTGTAATTTCATATTTCTTGGGAATATCAGTTTCTTCCTCAGTTTTATTACCATTTTTCCAGCGACTGGTACATGGTCGCTATTGTAATCTGCTCCTGTCTTGTTTTAATTGATGTTCAGCCATTCCTGGATCTTCTTTGTACGAGTATAAAATCGATTTGATTGTGTACTTTGTTGTCTGGGCTTTGTCATGTCCACAGTGGTCTGGGGTGTTACTTGAACCAGGTGTTATTTATAATCATTTCGTGTGTCCTTGTCCAACCTATCAATCTATCCATCTGTCATTTGTCTCTCCTAGGCCATGTCCTCCAGTCACATTTTGCACTTTAGCTGTTCCTACCTTTACATTGAAATCCCGTAATATAATTGTTATTTCTTGGGATTTACACTGTTCCATGTCATCTCCAACTTGTTAATAGCTATTACTTGTTGGTGCATAAGCTTGGGTTATGTTAATATCCATTGGCCTACTGCTCAATTTTGCTAGCAAAATTATGTCTGAAACTGGCCACAATCCTTTCACGGTTTTGCTTTATTCTCTGTCGAACATGATGCCTACACCCTTTCGTCTGTGGTTCCTCCAGAGTAAATTGCACTTTCACTATTTTGTTGTAATAATCCGCCCATTTCTATCTCATTTGACATAGTCTCAGGATGTTCAATTTCATTATTATCTCTCTTAGCTTATATTATACAAGTCGTGATACAGAGGTGAAATGCAGAATGGCTCAGGCAAAAGAAGCTCTTAAAAAAACGAGAAAGATACTGTGCAATCCATTTTTGACAATAGAAACAAAAAAGAGAGTTCTTAAATGTTGTGCAGAGCCAGTCTTAACATATGGGTGTGAATCATGAACAATAGGACAACAGACAAGAAAATCGCTGGAGGCCGTAGAAATGTGGTTTTACAGAAGAATGTTGAGAATACAAAGGACAGCTAAGAAGAGTAATGAAAACGTTCTTAAAGAGGGCAAAGTATAAAGAGAGCTAATTTCCAATATTAGGAAGAAACGATCATAATTTTTTGGCCATATAATGAGAAGAGAACAACTGGAATATATTGTAACAACTGGAAAAATTGAGGGAAGTAGAGATAGAGGGAAGCAAAGAGAAAAGATACCAGATAACTTAAAAGAATGGCTTGGCAGAAGGTCGACAACAGAAATGATAAATAACTGTCGAGATCGAAAGTTGTGGAGAAACAGGATCACCTACGCCAGCAGGCACGGCACTTGATGATGATACAAGTAGTTCGCAAAATTGAATAAGGAAGAAACAGTAAAAAAAAAAAAGTACAATCTCCTCTTCACTTCAAAATGTTGAAATTTAACGCTGTTATTTTTTGTTGTTCCAATTTATAAAACAAGGAGTCAGACAAGGCTGTGTTCTGTCGCCGGATTTGTTTTCACTTTACAGCGAACATATTATGAGATCAGTAGTAGACAAAAAAGGAATTGAAGTCAACGGTCACAACATAAATAATTTGCGATATGCGGATGACACAGTCTTAATAGCAGAGACAGAGAATGAGCTACAAGAAATGATGGACATAATAGTAAAAGAAAGCAACAAGAAAGGTCTCAGTCTGAATAGTAAGAAAACAGAAGTAATTGTCATATCGAAGGAACAATTACCACCAACATGCAGCATACAAACAAACAAAACAAATCTGAAACAAGTGCAACGTTTGAAATACTTGGACACAGTGATAACATCAGATGGGAGATTCACCACAGAAATAAAAAGCAAAATAGCATTTCAGAAAATGAAAAATATCTTAAGCAACAAATTTATGTCAATAGAAATGAAAAAGAGAGTTCATCGGTGCTATATAGAACCAATTCTGACCTATGGAAGCAAATCATGGACAGTAGACAAACACATGAAAAGACGATTAGAGGCCACAGAGATGGGATTTCTCAGAATAATGTTCAAAGTTCCATGGACAGATAAAAAGACCAATGAGGAAGTTCTCAAAAAGGTCAACAACAAAAATGAGCTCTTAAAAAACATCAGAAAGAAACAATCAACATTTTTCGGGCACATCATGAGAAGAGGACGGTTGGAATACTTGGTTACAACTGGCAAAATAAAAGGAAAGAGAGATTGCGGGCGACAAAGAGAGAAAATACTGGATAGCTTGGTGTCATGGCATGGAAAACAGTCAACAACAGAACTGATACGATGCACTGTAGATAGAAGATTGTGGAGGACATGATCGCCTACGCTAATCCGTATGCACATGATAATGATGATGATTTTTTTTTTAAATTCTGTTCTGTCTTCCAGCCTTTTAGCCATATAATGTTGAGTCTGTGTCGAAATAGCACTGTGATATTGATATTTCCTTATACATCTTTTTAAATGCTCCTTTTTCTTTCACTTGTTGCCTCTAATTGTTTTAGTGTTTGCTTCTTGATATATCGATTGGCTATAGTCGCCTATAAATAGCGTGATCAATTAGTTTCTTATTTCTAGATAAATCACAATTGTTGATACACTTACTATTCTTGTTGTTATATTCATTACAAGATCATCAATGTTATTCTTGTTTGCTTATGATTATAAACACTATAAAATCTTGTACCTTAATGTGTGTTCTAGTTGTCACAGTTACTACTGTACGTTTATTTAACTAATGTTGTTTATTCTTGCTAGATTCGTTACTCTTCTGAAACATTTTATTTAGTAATGTATTAATCTGTATTAAAAAAAAGTAAAGAACCCCCGTCACGCCAAGTGGCGTGTAGGGAATATGGTGTTAGTGACCATAAATTTTACAGACCTTCGGCGCATGATTTTTGGGGTAATGTGGTCGGTATTACGCCCGTGCCGCTTTACTTTCCCAGAAAAAAAATCCGGTACCCATTTAAGGCTGGGTGAACCCGGAAGCCGTCGGTTGGGATTGAACCCTACCTCTTATGCTTTGTAGTCCAGTTCACTAACCACTGAGCTATCGCGGCTCCTTTTAATTTGTATACAATGTGTTTATTAGTAGATACAAGGCAGCGTAAAAGAAAGATTTGGTAGTAAGCTTACACCATCAGTGATAGCCAGCTGTAGAGATAGATAGCCTGCATCATCATTCACTATAATTGATGATCATATTTTATTTTATCATACAACTCAAACACTTAATCATTTCTTTAACATCATTATTCACTATAATTGATGATCATATTTTATTTTATTGTACAACTCTAACACTTTATCATTTCTATAACATCATCATCATCAAGTACCGGGTCTACTGGCGTAGGTAATTAGTCTCTCCACAACTTTCGATCTCAGCAGCTATTTATCATTTCTGTTGTGGACCTTCTGCCAAGCCATTCTCTTAAGATGTCTGGTATTTTTTCTCTTTGCTTCCCTCTATCTCTTCGTCCATCAATTTTCCCAGTTGTTACAATATATTCTAGTTGTTCTCTTCTCATTACATGGCTCAAAAAATGATGATTGTTTCTTCCTAATATTGAAAATTAGCTCTCTTTTTGCTTTGGCTTCTTTCAGAACGTTTTCATTACTCTTCTTAGCTCTCCATGGTATTCTCAAGATTCAAAACCACATTTCTACAGACTCCAGTGATTTTCTTGTTTGTTTTCCTATTGTCCATGATTCATATCCATAGGTTAAGACTTACTCTACATAACATTTAGGAACTCTTTTGTGTTTGTTTCTATTGTCAAAAATGGATTGCATTGTTTCTTCATAATTTTGTGTAAAGTTGCTTTTGCCTGAGCAATTCTGCATCTCACCTCTTTTGTACATCTAACATTATCTATACGATGATCATATTATACTTTATTGTACAACCAAACACTTTATCATTTCTCTAACATTATCTATACAATGATCATATTATATTTTATTGTACAACCAAACACTTTATCATTTCACTAACATTATCTATACAATGATTATAATTTATTTGAATGGAAGAGCGGGTGGGCCATAAGAGGTGAGCATTTCTCTTTTAGAATCCGTGGTTTCTTCGTGGTGCTACCCGCCACTGCTCTCCGAGTAATGCAATCCTGTGTCTAGTTCTCTAAGATAAAGGTGAAAAACAGGAAGCCACGCGTACACTTTGCGCACGTAAAATCTTTTAGCCTTTAAAAATAAAAAATAGTGGGCCGGAAATGGTATCTGCCCTAACAAAAAATTATAAATCTAAATGTGCCAAAGACGTACCGAAAGGCGCATATATTTTGGCTTCACGTAAATAAACGACTTAACACACAAACGCCCAGTTAATAGTGTAACGCTATGAAAAAAAAAAATTAAATCTAAATTCTGCGGTTTAATTAAAACTGTAAAGTTAAATAATGTCATACCCTTACACCTGATGTGACTTCCTGTACATTATTCTTCTAAGTACATATACTTGTCTAATTAAATCTTTCTGTCAATTTTTGTTTATTTCGCATTAACCTCTTAATGCCATTTTCTTGTATTATCGATTTCTTCACTTTTCATTATTTTCGTTGCATTCTTCTAAAACCTCATTTCTGTTGTTTCAATAGATTTCTATGCTTGTATGCTCATTGCTTGCACGGAAGTTATTTCATACCCACCCAAGGATTGGCTCTTTATAATATCACAGGACTAGCCCATTTCCATTGCTACAGAATCGATATTTCATCTATAACAATTTCCAATATTGGAGATATGATAAGCATGGATCTAAAAGACCTTGGCCAAACGTCATAGTTTGTCTTGTCTCTCTATATAGGTTTAGATGTGTGATACCATTTATGTGTATTTTCCACTTTCCGATATTGTTTTCTTATGCAGCTTTATGGAAGCCCTTGGAGTTTCTCTATGCTGTTCCTAATTTCACTTTTGTTTTTATAATTATCGTGGTTGTAATCATCTTCTTCGTCTGTTGAAAAAAAAAGGTTTCATTAATTTTATTCTGCGTTGTGACAAATCTGTGCTGTCCGAGACTTTCGGGCCGGCCCGTCTGTTATGGTACATGTCTGAATTTGACTTGACTCATGGGTACCTCAATGACTTGGTTAAGTGGGGTTGATCTCTTTTCTGGATTCCTCCATGGACAGACGGAGTGGGTACTTTGTCAGCTCTGGTTCTTTTATCTTGACGCCAATAGTCTGATTTAAATCAATGACTATCAACTCACAAGATACCCTAATGCCATTTCTTTTGCACAAATTTGTTACTGACTCCCAGGCTCCTTCGCCACGTCTCGAGCTTATAAGAAATATTGTGATAGTGCCTACATTTTATTTTATTAGTTGACACTTTCTTTGGCACTGTGGACAGCACTACGCTAGACCATGTACCTTTTTCACACAAAAAAGCGCCGATACCCATTTCAGACTGCGTAAAATTCGGCGGGTCAAGGATGCAAACCCAACATCATAGTTTTAAACTTCTACTCCACCGTAACTGCTTCTTTATTTTTAAGTCTCAGAGATTTAGTTAAATTTCTGTCTATTCATGGAGTCAGTTTCACTGCAGCCGGGCATTCCCATGTCCACACCACTGCTAGTTTCAGTATTTCTCGAAGCGTAACCAGACTGGCTGCTCCTGTCAGGTGTTCCTTGTAGATCATCATCATCGTGTGCCTTCTCCGCAACGAAGATTGGCTACCATGGATCGCCATTCTACTCTGTTTCTTGCTTTGATGGTGCAGGCTGACATAGATTGACTTGTTCATCTTTTGTTGTTACTCGTCCATGTTAGTCTTGGTCTGCCTCTGCCTCTTTTACCTGCCTGTCCTTGTAGATGCATCGGCTTTTTCCATTAAGCACTCTATATCGACCAGGCTTCTCTTTCACCTTTAGACTCACCATGCTCTCAATATAAAAATCTTTGTCATACCTGTCCTCCTCCTTTTCTCTTAAAGAATTAAGAAAAAACGTGACCATGTCCTCTTTGTCCGGTCTAACCATATTCAGTGCCAGAGCCCTAGCGAGCTCATCAACTACATTTCAGTTTGATAATTTTCTTTCATCATCATTATAAGGTTGCTCGTAAAGAAGACAGTGGTGCATACGTCATGACCACGAGTAGCAAGACGATGGAGGTGATGGCAGTGACCAGGGCATTCAACTGGTTAGATTCATTGTCTATGTCCCTGGACATTCGGGAGTACGGGGAAATGAAAGAGCAGACAGGTTGGCTAGATGCGCTGTCGTTGAGGACGGGCAACCAATGGATCGGGCGGACATCATCAATGCCCTCCGATATGTGGGAAGAGCACAGGACTTCGACCACCACAAATCCACGTCACTCCTTCGGATGAGAGAAATGGGAGTTAAGATGGGCACAGCCAGAAATGAGAAACTTAGTGGGCGTGTAATAAGGCGTATAAACCAACACAGAACTGGAGTCGTCAGTCGCTGGACACTGCGGGACTTGCTGAGGAGGGGTTCTGAGCACCTATGGACATGTTCGGAGTGCAATTATGTTGATCCGCAAATAACTTAATAACTCAAGGTCGCTCGTCCTTTGCAGAACGTTGTATTCACATCAGCCCGACTGAAATAATTTCTCTCTCCAGTCAAATCTTTCACTTCTTCTGTTGACAAGTTCAAGGTCCCTTTGATGTCTTGAAACCACCTTCTTCTTGGACTGCCCTTGATTCGTCGCCCAAGAATCATACCTTCCATTATTGTTCTTTCCAGCACCGCTGTGTCTGTGCACGTGGTCATAAAGTAAAAAGTAGTAAAGTATCAGCCCGTGTGTTACCGGGGCCCCATTATGTGGGATGTAAAGAATAGTGACACTGTGACCTTCCAGGCATGTCGTATGAGGCGACTAAGGAGGTTGATCGATGCTTAAGCTGTCATTGTAAAAAGCATTGTTATGGAAACAGAGCCATAGATTTTAGAAGCAGTGATCTCTGCAATATGTGCCATTTTGGCACGCAAGGTTTCTATTTTTGAGATTGTGGTTCTGCCCTATGTGCCGTCTTCGGCTCGAAAGGACAATAGATAGTAAAGTATCCCCCGTCACGCCAAGTGGCGTATAGGGAAATATGGTGTTAGTGATCCTATATTTTACAGACCTTCAGCACATGATTTTTGGGGTAATGTGGTCGTTATTACGCCCCTGCTGCTTTACTTTCCCAGAAAAAAAATCCGGTACCCATTTAAGGCTAGGTGAACCCGAAAGCCGTCGGTTGGGATCGAACCCTACCACTTGTCCTTTGTAGTTCAGTTCACTAACCACTGAGCTATCGCGGCTCCCGTGGACATGACCATAGTATTTTAATTTCCTCTGTAGAATGGTATTTATAAGCAGGTTCTTTTTAATGTTTACATCTGTAATGTGTCTTCATTGCTCTTTTTTCATTATCCAAGGTATCTGTGGGATTTTTTCTGTCGCATTTTGTTTTCAATGAATCGATATTCTTCCTTTATGTTTGCGAAATTGTCCATAATTCACAACCGTATGCTCCTATCGGGAAGATATATGTCCTCATGTAATTTTTCATTCACTGTCTTGCTGATATAGTGTTATATTTTCTTCATGACATTACAATATTTTTTTCATTGTTAATCTTTTTTTTTTGAAAATCTTCCTGGCGGTCTTTATTATTAGATACTACAGACCCCAGATATTCATAGTTTGTTTACATTTCAAGTTTTTCACTGTCGATGATGATTTGGCTTTTTGTTTTATCATTGGACATCGTCATAGTTTTCTGTAGATTTACATAGAGGTTTTTTCTCTTCACTGTGTTTTTTTTTTATCCACTCAATGGTCTCTTTTAATTCTATTACGCTATTTCAGAGAAGGACTATATCATTAGTGTATCTGAGTTATTTAGCCTCTCTGTAATGCTGAGAATTACTGTTATATTTATGTTACATCTGGATGGACAGAAGAAATAATACAACTAATGGATGAAAGAAGAAAACATAAGAAAGAAGAACAGAAATAAAAATATAGCATAAAGGGATCCGAAACAAATGCAGAGAAGCGAAGAGAGGATGGTTAAAACATAAATATGAAGAAATGGAAAAACAACAAAAGAAAGACTCACAATTTATGCACAATCAGTTCAATGAATTAACAGGAAGAAAAGAAGTCAACGTTTCAGGATGTGTGAAATTAAAGGAAGGAAATATAATAATGGGACAGGAGAAGACAATGGAAAGATGGACAGAATATATCAGTCAACTCTATGATGATGAAAGACCAGAGCTAAACAATTCAAACAAAGACATAGAACCACCAAATATGCAGAGTGAAGGGGAGGACGCAATTCAACACATGAAAAGAGGCAAAGCTTCAGGTCCCGACAATATAACAATCGAAGGCGAGATAAATGTATTAGGGAGTACAAGTCATAACAAAACTACTCAATGACATATATAACACTGGACACATACCCGAAGATCTACTAAAATCTATCTTTGTAGCCATACCGAAGAAGTCAGGCGCCATTGATTGTGAAGACCATCGCACTATTAGTCTCATGAGCCATATGACGAAAATATTACTAATAATCATCATGTGACTGAAGGAACAAAATAAAACCAGAAATAAGTGAGAAACAATGTGGAGTTGTGGAAGTAAAGGGCACCAATAATGCAATATACATCTTAAGAACATTGATAGAAAAATCTATGTCATATAATCATGACATAATGATTAAAGAAAGATCGATAAATGTGCTTTATAGACTACACAAAAGCATTCGACAAAGTAAAGCATGTGGAAATAATAAACATGCTTGAGAAATTAAACATTGATGGCAAGGATCTGCGAATCATAAAAAAGCATGTACTGGCAACAAACAACAGCTATACGAATTAACAGCCAAACAGGACAATTTCACCTTATAAAACAAGGAGTCAGACAAAGCTGTGTTATGTCGCCGGATTTGTTTTCACTTTACAGCGAACATATTATGAGATCAATAGTAGACAAAAAAGGAGTTGAAGTCAACAGTCACAACATAAATAATTTACGATATGCGTATGACACAGTCTTAATAGCAGGGACAGAGAATGAACTACAAGAAACAATAGACATAATAGTAAAAGAAAGCAACACAAAAGGTGTCAGTCTGAATAGTGAAGAAAACAGAAAAAATGGTCATATAGAAGAAACAATCATCACCATCATGCAGCATAAAAATAAACAGGACAAATCTGAAACAAGTGCAACGTTTAAAATATTTGGGCACAATAATAACATCAGATGGGAGATTCACCACAGAAATAAAATGCAGAATAGCGCAGGCCAAAATAGCATTTCAGAAAATGAAAAATATCTTATGCAACAAATTTATGTCAATAGAAATGAGAAAAAGAGATCATCGGTGCTATATAGAACCAATTCTGACCTATGGAATCGAATCATGGAAAGTAGACAAACACATGAAAAGACGATTAGAGGCCATGATTAGAGGCCACAGAACAATGTTGAAAGTTCTCTGGACAGCAAAAAAGACCAATGAGGAAATTCTCAAAGAGGCCAACACAAAAAGGGAGCTCCTAAAAACATCAGAAAGAAACAATCAACATTTTTCGGGCTCATCATCAGAAGAGGAACATTGGAATACTTGGTTACAACTGGCAAAACAAAAGGAAAGAGATATCGCGTACGACAAAGAAAGCAAATACTGGATAGCTTGGTGTCATGGCGTGGAAAACATTCAACAACAGAACTGATACGATACACTGTGGATAGAAGATTGTGGAGGGACATAATCACCTACGCTAATCCGTATGCACATGATGATGATGATGATGATGATGATGATGATGATGATGATGATGATGATATCTGGATGTAACCAACAAGAACCAAAAAAAACAAAATTTCTAGTAATTCATTAAAGCATTTGAGAGATGACTGTCCAAAGTAGGAAAAAGGACATATACTGATTGTCTGGGAATAACTACAACATGTCCTGTGCAGTCGACACGAAATTACAGGGTAAATGTTCGATATTATCTCCGACAGACAAAAAATATCAGAATTCGGAGGCGAGTCCATCTGATTGGAGAACGTCCGAACCATTTCACTATGCCAGCGTGAGGCAGCCAAATTAATTATAGGATCAATCATTCAAGCTGACGTAAAGAGCAGTCTCTCGTTTGAATGATTGTTCCTGTTTTTATTATAAATAGAACCAACATTACACACAGCTGTTTGTTTTCATCCCAAAATGGTATTTTAGTTTTGGTAATTTATAGATGAACGTTTCCTGTGCCTAGAACATTTTCTTCATTCTTAAAAAAAAAAGAAACTGTTTTAAGAAGATAGTTTCAATTTATGACACCACACACGAAGGGTGGGAGCCGCGATAGCTCAGTGGTTAGTGAACTGGACTACAAAGGACACAAGGTAGGGTTCGATCCTAACCGACGGCTTCCGGGTTCACCCAGCCTTAAATGGGTACCGGATTTTTTTATGGGAAAGTAAAGCAGCACGGGCGTAATACCGACCACATTACCCCAAAAATCATGTGCTGAAGGTCTGTAAAATATAGGGTCACTAACACCATATTTCCCTATACGCCACTTGGCGTGACGGGGTACTTTACTTTTTTTTACACACGAAGGGTACAATTTTTAAAGAAAACAATCATGATTGAATTATATTTGAGTGGTTAATGGTCGTAAAGAAAAGATCAAAGAAATTGCAAATCTGAGAGTTTCTTGTGATGCGATATTCCATTTTTTTAGTAGGCTGCTAGGTCTTTTAACATGCCCCAAAATCTCATTTGTCTTGTTTGTATTTAGTAGTTCTCTTTTCATTTTAGTTGCTTCAAGACTTCATCGTTTGTTGTCTTTTATTTCCTTCCATTTCTTCATATTCTTCTATTAATCCACATTTCAAAGGTTGTCAATTTTCTGTTATGTTTTCTTGTTTAATGTCCATGTTTCTACACCATACAGGAACGTTGAGAAGATACAACATTTTGCTGTTCTTAGTTTTAGCCCTGGTGTTATTTGTTTTGATGTTTGTATATTTCACATGACATTAAAATTACTTTTTGCCATACCTATACTTTTGTTTATTTCAGTTTTACACTCTCCATCGCTGGCTATAGATGTCCAAGGTAGTTGAATGTAGCTCTGAACTGTCTCCATGTCCATTCCTTCAACTTTGATATTCACTTGTAGGTTTTGAGTATTATCTTTATTTATAATCATAGTTTTGGTCTTTTTGATATTAATATCAAGTCCATATTTTTTGCTTGTCATGTTTATTTCATTAAGTAATTGTTATAGATCTTTAGGATTTTCTGTCAGTAATACAGTATCATCAGCATATCTTAGGTTATTATATATCTTTCCATTAATGTTTAGGCCTGGCATCTCTGTGATGTTTTTAAAGATGGACTCAGTGTATAGACTATAATAGAGGCATATTATAAAGACCTAAATAAAGTTATGAAGCAAGTGAAATCTTCGGACATTTTGATTGTAATGGGTGACATGAACGCTAAAGTAGGAAAAGGTAGATATAAGGCCATTATAATAAATCATGGTTTTGGAAAAAGAAATGACAGAGGAGATAGATTAATACAATTCTATGAAGAAAACAGACTGATAATATGTAACACCTACTTTGAGCAAGAGAAAAGGAAACAATACACATGGAAAAGTCCTGGAGACAAGAAGAGGAATCAAACAGATTACATAATGATAAAAGAAAGGTTCCGTAACAACGTAAAGAAAGCCAAAACCTATCCAGGAGCAGACATTAATTCAGATCACAATCCTGTAATGATTAAAATGAAAATCAAACTAAAGAGAAACAAGCAAAAGTCTAATTCATCAACAATACTACTCGATATAACAGCTTTCAATCAAAAAGATATTAAAGATACCTATACAATACAAGTAAAGAAAACATATCAGAAGCTGCTAGAAGAAGGAATTGAGCAATACAGAAGAGAAAACCCTGATGAAAAAGTCACAACCAAATGGCACTGCATAAAGAAAAGCATACAAGAAACCTGCGACACCTTACCCAAACAAGAAAAGAATAAAAAACAAAAATGGATAACTAACACCATCTTAGAAAAAATGGAAGAAAGGAGCCAAGCGAAGAACACTGCCCAATACAATAAAATAGATAATGAAATACGCAAAATGTGTAAAAAGGCAAAAGAAGACTGGCTAAGCCAAAAATGTATAGAAATAGAAACTCTGGAAAGCAAACACGGCTTAAGAGGAATGCACACATAAATAAAGAGAATGACTAATAAAAATTTTAAAAAGCCACAGAAGGTGGATGCATTGCAGACAAAAAAGGAAAAGACAATAAAGATATAATAGATAGATGGCAGGAATATATAACTGAACTATTTCATTATCAAAGAGAAACAAATGATAAAATGTACATCAGGCTATAAAATCTTAAAATCTGAGGTGGAGAACGCTATAAAAACAATGACAAAGTGAAAAGCAGCAGGACCTGACAATATACAGATAGAGATGATACAGGCACTAGAAGATTTGGCATTGAAGTGATTACAGACATATGCAACGACATATACCACACAGGATACATACCAAATGAACTAAAAACATCAATTTTTTTTGTATTGCCTAAAAAGAATGGTGCAGTTGAATGAAGTGACTTTAGAACAATAAGCCTAATGAGCCATGTTACAAAAATCTTGCTAAAAGTTATACAAGGAAGGATTCAGAATAAAAACAATACTGAATTAGATGAGCAGCAATTTGGATTTAGGCATGAGAACATTAATTGAAAAGTACATAGAAGTAAACAAACCAATATATGCCTGTTTCATAGACTACACCAAAGCTTTTGATAGAGTACACCACAAACAACTTATAGAATGCCTAAAAGAGATACATCTAGATGATATGGAAATACGACTAATATGTAATCTATACTGGGAGCAAACAGCAATAACAGGTTATAACAAAGAGAACTCTACACCCATTGAAATAAAAAGAGGAGTAAGACAGGGATGTATCATATCACCAAGCTTGTTCAATCTATACATTGATCAAATCTTTAAAAACATTATAGAGATGCCAGGCCTACAAATTAATGGAAAGATAATCAATAACCCAAGATATGCTGATGATACTGTACTACTAGCAGAAAATCATAACGATCTACAACAATTACTTAATGAAATAAACATGACAAGCAAAAAATATGGACTAGATATTAATATCAAAAAGACTAAAACTATGATCATAAATATAGAAAATACTCAAAACCCACAATTGGATATCAAAATTGAAGGAATGCATTTGGAGACCGTTCAGAGCTACAACTACCTTGGACATACTATAACCAGTGATGGAAAATGTACAACCAAAATAAACAAAAGAATAGGTATGGCAAAAAGTAATTTTAATGCCATGAAGAACATACTAACATCAAAACAAATAACACCAAGGCTAAAACTAAGAATAGCAAAATGTTATATCTTCTTAGCATTCCTATATGGTGCAGAAACATGGACATTAGTCAAGAAAAGAGAACATAGAATTGAAGCCTTTGAAATGTGGATGTATAGAAGAAAAGGCAGATTTGGATGGAAGGAAAAGAAAACAAACGATGAAGTCTTAAAACAACTAAAAATGAAAAGAGAACTACTAAGCACAATTCAAACAAGACAAATGCGATTTTCGGGCCATGTTAAAAGACACAACAGCCTACTAAAAGTAATCCTGGAGGAAATACAAGGTAAAAGAGGCAGAGGCAGACAAAGACTAACATGGACGAGTAACATCAAAAGATAGACAAACTAGCCTATGACAATCTGCACCATTAAAGCAAGAGACAGAGCAGAATGGCGCTCCATGGTAGTCAACCTTCGTTGCAAAGATGGCACTCGATGATGATGATGATGATGATGATGATGATGATGATGATAGATTGAACAAGCTTGGTGATAGGAGCCATCCCTGTCTTTTTTTCCCTTTTATATTAATAGGTGTCGAGTTCTCTTTTTTATATTTTATTATTGATGTTTGCTCCCAATATAAATTACATATTTGTCATATGTATGTATCATATAGATGTCTTTTAGTCAGTCTGTGGGCTATTTATGGTGTATTCTATTAAAAGCTTTGGTGTTGTCTATGAAGCAGGCAAATACTGATTTATTTACTTCTGTGTTCTTTTGGATTAATGTCCTCGTACAAAATATAGCTTCTTTTGTCCAACTGTTTTTTCCTAAATCCAAATTATTGATCTTCTAATTCTGTTTTGATTTTATTCTGAATTCTTCTTTGTATAACTTTTAACAAAACGTTTGTAGCATCGCTCATTAGGCTTATTGTTCTAAAGCTGTTTTTAGGTAAAATCAATTAAAGTTGATGTTTTTAGTACATTTGTTATGTATAACCTGTAAGGTATATGCCATTGCATATGTTTGTGATCACTCAACGCCAAAATTTTCTAGTGTCTTTATCATCTCTCTATGGGTGCTGTCAGGTCCTGCAGCATTTCATTGTTTCATTGTTTGTACATCTTTCTCCACTTTAGATTGTATAGCCTGACATACAGTTTATAATCGGTTTATTGTCCCTTTCGTAATACAATAACTATGTTATATATTCCTTCCTTCTATTAATTATATCTTTATTGTCTGTTAGTATTTTCCCTTTTTTGTTTGCAATACATCCACTTTCTGGGGCTTTTTATTTTATTTTTACTAGTCATTCTTTTTATTTCTGTGTGGATTTCTCTTAAATTTTGTTTACTTTCCATATTTTCTAGACATCCTTGACTGAACCCGTCTTCTTTTGTCTTTTTGCACATTTTCGTATTTCATTATCTATTTTCTTGTATTGGGCGATGCTGCTTGACTTCTTTTTCCATTTTTTTCCAGATGATGTCGGATATCCAGTTTTGTTTTTTGGTCTTTTCCTTTTTAGGTAAGATGTCGTAAGTTTCTTTTATGCTTTTCTTTGTGCATTGTCATTTGGTTGTAACTTTTTCGTCAGGATTTTCTCTTCTGTACTGCACAGTCCCTTCTTCTAGCAGCTTCTAATATGTTTTCTTTACTTTTATTGTATACGTGTATCTTTAACATTTTTTTTTTAATTTTAAAATGTTATTATATCTAGTGGTATTGTTAATGAATTAGTCTTGATTTTTGTTACTCTTTAGTTCGACTTTAATTTTAATCTAGAATCACTAGAGGATTGTAATCTGAGTTAATATCTGCTCCTGGATAGGTTTTGGCTTTCTTGACGCTGTTACGGAACCTATCTTTTATCATTATGTAGTCTTTTATCTTCAGCTGTTAGTAATAAACTTTCTTTTGCCATTGACCTCTTCTAGGACATTCTCACTGATCTTTTTATCTCTACACGTGTTTCCTTACATGCCTTTTTAATTATACATATTGCACATTAAAGCAGTCCTAATAACACCACTTTCCACAAGTGCGCTCTCCCAAAGCCTCATTTCCCCTTTTCCCCTCATGTACACTATTCCACATGTACACTATTCCACATGTACACTATTCCACATGTACACTATTCCTCATGTACACTATTCCACATGTACACTATTCCACATGTACACTATTCCACATGTACACTATTCAACATGTACACTATTTCACATGTGCACTATTTCACATGTACACTCTCCTAATGCTCAATTACTCCCCTCCCAAACCCTCATTTATCAATCTCCCACACACCCACACTCTCAAAGCTTCACTACCTCTATCCCACACACCCACACTCTCAACGCCTCGCCCTTCATCCTCACACCGTACACTTTACCAGTGCATCTTTACACCTCCCCCACACGATCACTCTCCACACACCTCCCTACCTCCTACCACACGTAAACTCTCCCTCACTCCTGATTACCCACACTTTCCACGCATGCATTCACCTACCCACTGTCACTTTAATTCTCGCACTTCACCAACCTCACACTTTATCCCTACATCGTTCTTTAACCGAGACCCGACGAGCCAAGCATGCTCATGTTTAATTCAAGATAACCTCCCGAAAGTGGAAACTCACCGTCGAGCTGATTTCGAATATTTCAAGTAAACGAAATCTGGTCCAAAATTTTGCCGCGATTTGTTGCTGTTTTTGTTACTCGTCTATACTGTATCGTTTATTTTTACTCATTTTGGAAAAAAAATAGTAAAGTACCCCCGTCACGCCAAGTGGCGTATAGGGAATATGGTGTTAGTGAACATAAATTTTACAGACCTTCGGCACTTAAGTTTTGGGGGTAATGTGGTCGGTATTACGCCCGTGCCTCTTTACTTACCCAGAAAAAAAATCCGGTACCTTTTAAAGGCTAGATGAACCGGAAGCCGTCGGTTGAAATCGAACCCTAACTTTTGTCCTTTTCACTGTAGTCCAGTTCACTAACCACTGAGCTATCGCGGCTCCCACTCATTTTTAAAGAGTGATGGTAATTCTTTCCCTCATTGTTGTGTCCCTCCACACCTCAATTCCTCGAAGTATGCCCCACCTCTAACACAAAAATAACAATTTTCAACTCCAATGTTAAGTCAGTCTTATTATATGGCTGTGAAACATGGAGAACAACAAAAATAACAATCATGAAGATACAGACTTTCATTAATGGATGCTTACGCATAATAAAAGGATGGAAATGGCATGACAAAATCACTAACATAAAATTATGGAAATGTACCAGTCAGATACTAGTGGATAAAGAGATATAGCGAAGACGATAGCGCTGGATAGGACACGCAATGCGAAAGCCAACTGAGAGTATTACACAACAGGCCCTTTTCTGGAATCACAGGGGAAAAAGACAAAGAGAAAGACCAAGGAATTCTTGGAGAAGACAGATGGAAGCAGAAATGAAGATTATGGGGAACACATGGAATGATCTTAAAAGAATGACAAGAAAACAGAACTGAAAATTGAAGCCTTTATAATGTGGATTTATAGAAAAATAGGTAGAATTGGATGGAGAGAAAAGAAAACAAACGATGAAGTTTTAAAACAACTAAAAATGAAAAGAGAACTACTAAATACAATTAAGATGAGAGAAATGACATTTTTGGGGCACGTTAAAAGACACAACAGCCTACTAAAAGTAATATTGGAAGGGAAAATACAAGGTAAAAGAGGCAGAGGCAGACCAAGACTAACATGGACGAGTAACATCAAAAGATGGGCAAGTCAATCTATGACAACCTGCACCATCAAATCAAGAAACAGAGTGTAATGACGATCCATGGTAGCCAACCTTCGATGCGGAGGCGGCACACGTTGATGATGAGGCTGCTAATAACTCCATTTGTTTCGTTTATCTAGTTTAAGTGTCTGCCCAAACACTAATTTACTTTCTTGCCTGTGTAGCCAGCATGCTACAACAACAACAAGTCAGCCTACTTCTTATCATCTTCTGGGAAGTCTTCTTTAGCTCCCTGTGGAGCATTGGTCTTCAACAAACACTTTCCAAGTTGTTCTGTTTTTTGCCATTCTTTAAAGATTATTCCATGTCTTACCCATCATCTACATTTCTGCTTCTATCTGTCTTCTCCAAGAATTCCTCGGTATTCCTCTTTGTCATTTCCCCTGGGAATTCCAAAAAAGGGCCTGTAGTGTAATACTCTCAGTTGGCTTCCTTAGTGTGTGTCCTATCCAACGCCATCGTCTTCGCTGTATCTCTCTATCCACTGGTATTTGACTGCTACATTTCCATAATTCTATGTTAGTGATTTTGTCCTGCCATTTCCATAATTTTATTATGCGTAAGCATCCATTAATGAAAGTCTGTACCTTCATGATTGTCAATTTTGTTGTTCTCCATGTTTCACAGCCATATAATAGGACCGACTTAACATTCTTCTTCCTCTTCTACTTCTATCCTTCCTCTGTTGCCGTTGGCGTCGAGGGGAGATACAATCTGCGATTCTTTGCTCTTCTGTTGGCATCTTCTGATGTTATTCCTCCTAGTGACTCTAGTATTCCATTTATCCATCTCTTTCTCGGTCTTCCTCTTAATCTGACGTTTTCGTAGCGTTTGTTTATGGCTCTTTGATTCATTGTTAGTTCTTTCTGTCTTGTTATGTGGCCGAACCAATTTATATGTTGTTTCTTTATGTATTCGATGGCTGGTTCAATTTCGAGTTTCTTCCTCAGGTCAGTGTTTCTTACTCTGTCCCTTAAGCTGTTTCCTGTCATTCTTCTGACACATTTCATTTCTGTGGTCGTTATCTTTCTTATTGTTCTAGAGTCCAGCGTCCAATTCTGGCACTGATAGCTCAGAGTTGGTAGAAAAATTGATTTGTATATTGCCCTTTTTGCTTCCGTAGTTATTGCTTTGTTTTTCAATAGTGTTGATACTTGAAAAAAAAAAATAATGGAGAAACTTAACATTTGAGTTGAAAATTTTTATTTTTGTATTTAACCTAATTTCTTTGAATTTCCATATGTTTCCCAGTGCAACGAAAGCTCCTCTTGCTTTTGATATCCTTATTTTGGTATCATTTTCTGTTCCTCCCTCTTCTGGCGAGTACTCAGCACCTATGAATCCCCACTGAGGACAGTTAAATCGATTACACTAAACAGTAACCAAACAATCTGTTACTTATTTCATCTGTGTGCGATGTGAATCCTCGTTGGGAGCCGCAGTTTTCTCTTGTTGACCAAGCATGTCGTATCGATACCCGCTAGCCTGAACCACTGCCAGATTGATGTCTATTGTCTTTCAAGTTCAAGGAAACGCTGCGGCAACATAATTGACAATGACTGAGGCCGCCAGAAGGGAGAGAACCAGAACATTTTATCTCCCCCCCCCCCCCCCCACTTTCCCGATATTCCTGAATGGGTACAAGAAGAAGTGAATAAAGAAATTCTTTCTATCTATCGTCCTTCCGAGCCGAAGATGGCACATAGGGCAGAACCACAATCTCAAAAACAGAAATCTTACGTGCCAAAGTGGCACATATTGCAGAGATCACTGCTCTAAAATATATAGCGCTGTTTCCATAACAATACTTTTTACAATGACAGCTTGTCAAGCCATCGATCAACCTCCTTAGTCGCCTCTTACGACATGCCTGGAAGGTCACAGTGTCACTATTCTTTACTTCCGTCATAATGAAGCCCCGGTAACACAAGGGAAAACTTTCTATCTGACCTTTAATCTTTTCGTTCTAATAAACTTCAATCGTTAATAAATTTGCTATTATATTCATTTTCATTCAGCGCAACTGCTATTGATAATTTTGTTATCATATTAGTTTAAGAGATATTTTATGTGGGGAGGGGGGGGGGAGCATAACTGTAAGGGGGCCTCGGTAGCGTAGTTGGGAAAACCACCCGACGCTCGGAGCCTCTGTTCGATTCCCGCAGAAGGAGTGTGAATTGTACTCGAGGTTGGAAAAAAGTACCCTCGCGGTCGACCCAACCGCTGACAGAAATGGGTAGCAGGGTAATACTCTGGGAAGGTGAAGAATGCTGCCGCGCATCGTAAGTTACGATGCTTGAAGCGACACAATCCAGAAGTCTCCGAACACTAATGGATAGGCGGCCGGTCACATATTGGTGATAACTCGCGTGCTCTGACGCTGATCCAAGTCTCGTGCTTTACTTTTATATATAACCGCATGCGATTTTTCAACAGTAAGTTCACAAGTTGCTTACAAGAAGTTATAGATCAAACTACAATTACATTTGGTGACTGAAAAAAAAAACAATTCACACCAGAAATGTCGAATTAAGCTATTTAATTATGACTTGCGCGGACATTAACGAAACTAGATAAGTTCACCTTTCAGAAAGGTGCCGTTCCACTTCCATAAACGATCAACTTAAAAATAAGGAGGAGATAGTTCAAGACTTCGAAATCTTAACGCATAAATGCTGCATCAGTTGTAGAATTGTGGCACATAGCAAGCGGCAGTAACTATTTTGTAAATGATTCATATCGAGCCATGTTTTTTTTTTTTTTAACTTAAGCATGTTCTGTATCTTACATGTAATGACTGCATAGCTAATCTTTGCTGAATCGATCAAACTCCAACTAAGCTGGAATTAAAGTTGCACTTATCCTACTCTACTACATATACAATAGATAAAGATAACAAGTTACGTGAGACATTTCCAGTTTCACATTGTCCAATCGAATCTCCCTATTTTCTACAACTCACCTCCATTCTTTTTTTTATCTACAATTTCACTACATTTCTTCTGTTTATACATTACTCGACTTCACATCTTCGACTTTCCTATTTTTCTACTTCCTACTTTGATTCTTGCATTTTTCAAACGCTTAGCTTTTAATTCGACTTGAAGTCCTCTACCTGTTTACTGTCTGCCTCCACACCATAGTTCACTTTTTTTTTTAAAGCAAAACTCTATATCTCCGACTGACGTATTTTTGTTGTTTTGCGACTTCACATCTCCAACTCCACTATTTTTTGTTGCACGACTCCACATAACCAACTCACAAATTATTTTGTTGCACGACTCCACATAAATAAATTTCACAAATTATTTTGTTGCACTACTCCGATTCACAAATTTTTTTCTTGCACCATTCCGACTCGACAATTTTTTTGTTGCGCGACTCCGACTCACAAATTTTTTTGTTGCACCACTCCGACTCACAAATTATTTTGTTGCACCATTCCGACTCACAAATTTTTATCTTGCACCACTCCGACTCACAAATTTTTTTGTTGCACCACTCCGACTCACAAATTTTTATCTTGCACCACTCCGACTCACAAATTTTTTTGTTGCACTACTCCGACTCACAAATTTTTTTGTTGCACCACTCCGACTCACAAATTTTTTTGTTGCACCACTCCGACTCACAAATTTTTTGTTGCACCACTCCGACTCACAAATTTTTATCTTGCACCACTCCGACTCACAAATTTTTTTGTTGCACCACTCCGACTCACAAATTTTTATCTTGCACCACTCCGACTCACAAATTTTTATCTTGCACCACTCCGACTCACAAATTTTTATCTTGCACCACTCCGACTCACAAATTTTTTTGTTGCACCACTCCGACTCACAAATTTTTATCTTGCACCACTCCGACTCACAAATTTTTATCTTGCACCACTCCGACTCACAAATTTTTATCTTGCACCACTCCGACTCACAAATTTTTTTGTTGCACCACTCCGACTCACAAATTTTTATCTTGCACCACTCCGACTCACAAATTTTTTTGTTGCACCACTCCGACTCACAAATTTGTATCTTGCACCACTCCGACTCACAAATTTTTTTGTTGCACCACTCCGACTCACAAATTTTTATCTTGCACCACTCCGACTCACAAATTTTTTTGTTGCACCACTCCGACTCACACATTTTTTTGTTGCACCACTCCGACTCACAAATTTTTATCTTGCACCACTCCGACTCACAAATTTTTATCTTGCACCACTCCGACTCACAAATTTTTATCTTGCACCACTCCGACTCACAAATTTTTTGTTGCACGACTCCACATAACCGACTCACAAATTTTTTTGTTGCACCACTCCGACTCACAAATTTTTTTGTTGCATGACTCCACATAACCGACTCACAAATTTTTTTGTTGCATGACTCCACATAACCGACTCACAAATTTTTTTGTTGCATGACTCCACATAACCGACTCCGCTACTTCTTTGTTGCACGACTCCACATCTCCGACCCACATAATACTCTTTTACCCTACTCCACTATCATATAAAATGTTCTTTTTTCCCTCCATGAAATTCACGTGATTCACATCACACAATTACCGTCACAGCTGCATGAAGAGAGAGAGAAGTCTGTCAAAGGAAAGAAACTAAACACTTATTTTCTCCTTTTATCTTTCCTATCTTTCCTCCAGTGGCTTTAAGTATCCTATGTTTAAATTGTATTGTATGACTTTGACAGTTGGTAACAAACAATCCTGATAAGTAAGTAGTGTATTTAAATGCTATACAATAAAATTGGGTGCCCTCCATGCCTTTCCGGCAACGAATGCGTTTGTTAGCCGTAGGTTGTTGTATAAAAGTAAAAAAAAGTAAACTACCCCCGTCACGCCAAGTGGCGTATAGGGAATATGGTGTTAGTGACCATAAATTTTACAGACCTTCATTCAGCACATGATTTTTGGGGTAGTGTGGTCGGTAATACGCCCGTACCGCTTTACTTTCCCAGACAAAATCTGGTACCCATTTAAGGCTGGGTGAACCCGAAAGCCGTCGATTGGGATCGAATCTTACCTCTTGTCCTTTGTACCCTACTTCTTTTTCCAGTTCACTAATCACAGAGCTATCGCGGCTCAGGTTGTTGTATAACTTTCTTTATTTGTTTTGTATAGTTTTATTGGTTTTCTCTTGGCCCCAAATTTGTTCACGTTACGGCTTTTAACTCTTCAGTTCCCGACACATGGAAAGTATTGTCAACTATTAAATCCTCGGTGATATACTCCAATGTCAGTATTTTCATTTTGTATGACACTTAATATTTAATATGATTTATATCTTGGCAAATTTTAATTAGACACTTAATATTTAATATGATTTATATCTTGGCAAATTTTAATTAGACACTTAATATTTAATATGATTTATATCTTGGCAAATTTTAATTAGACACTTAATATTTTATATGATTTATATCTTGGCAAATTTTAATTAGACACTTAATATTTTATATGATTTATATCTTGGCAAATTTTAATTAGACACTTAATATTTTATATGATTTATATCTTGGCAAATTTTAATTAGCAACAAATGTATATAGAAGTTTTAAATTAGA
This sequence comes from Megaustenia siamemsis, assembly GCA_032433765.1. Lineage (NCBI taxonomy): Eukaryota > Metazoa > Mollusca > Gastropoda > Stylommatophora > Ariophantidae > Megaustenia > Megaustenia siamemsis. The sequence continues at coordinate 46,446,597 of JAVIAB010000050.1, forward strand.
TGATATTAGAGACACACACAAGCAAATAAGACCACAAATCAAACTACTATTAACAACTATTATCTACTTATCATTCCTGTATGGTGCAGGAACGGGAGCCGCGATAGCTCAGTGGTTAGTGAACTACGAAGGACAAGAGGTAAGGTTCGATGCCAACCGACGATTTCCGGTTCACCCAGCTTTTAAAGGGTACCGGATTTTTTTTCTGGAAAAGTAAAGCGGCACGGGCGTAATACCGACCACATTACCCCAAAAATCATGTGCCGAAGGTCTGTAAAATTTATGGTCACTAACACCATATTCCCTACACGCCACTTGGCGTGACGGGGGTCTTTATTTTTTACTATGGTGCAGAAACATTGATTTTAAACAAGAAAACAGAGCAGAAAATTGAAACCTTTGATATGTGGGTCTGTAGAAACATGGTGAGAACTCGGTGGAACTAAAAGAAGGCAAACAAGGAAGTTCTGAATCAGCTGACAATTATAAAAAGATCTACATAACACAATTGGAAGAATAAGACAACTGAAATTGTGGGGACATGTAAAGAAATATAATACCCTACTAAAAGTCATCTTGGGAGCGGCGATAGCTCAGTGGTTAGTGAACTGGACTGCAAAGAATAGAAGGTAGGGTTCGATCCCAACTGACGGCTTCCGGTTCACCCAGCCTTAATTGGGTACCGGATTTTTTTCTGGGAAAGTAAAGCGGCACGGGCGTAATACTGATCACATTACCCCAAAAACCATGTGCTGAAGGTCTGTAAAATGTATGGCCACTAACACCATATTCCCTATACGCCACTTGGCGTGATGGAGTTTCTTTACTTTTTTTTTTTTATTAAAAGGCATCTTGAAAGTGAAGATACAAGGTAGGCGTGGCTAAGGCAGGCCAATACTATAAAGTTGACTGTTACCATAAAAAAGTAGATGTGTGAACATATGACAACGTGCGCTATCAAGACAAAAGAGTAAAATAGCGCTTATTTGGTAGCCAACCTTCGTTGTAGAGACGGCACCCAATGAAGGAAGACACTTCACTATTGCAAGTCAGCCAATTCTGTTGAAGAGAATAAATGGAGAGTTAAGGAATTAAGAAAATATAATTTTGTTGAGTGTGTTTTAGAGTCTGAAGACTCCTCTGAAATGCGTTAATGGTGGAAAAGGGGGGGGGAGTGGGGTAAGAGGAGGGGGTTGTGAAGGGTGTTCTTCTTTCCTTGATTACAAACAAACAAAAAATACGAGTTGCATCTTCTAGGGTAAGTAAAAAAAAAGGTAAAGTACCCCCGTCACGCCAAGTGGCGTATAGGGAATATGGTGTTAGTGACCATAAATTTGATAGACCTTCAGCACATGATTTTTGGGGTAACGTGGTCGGTATCACGCCCGTGCCGCTTTACTTTCCCAGAAAAAAAATCCGGTACCCATTAAAGGCTGTATGAAACTGGAAGTCGTCGGTTGGGATCGAACTCTATCTCTTATCCTTTGTAGTCCAGTTCACAAACCACTGACCTATCACGGCTCTCCATCTTCTATGGCAACATCAAGTATTGTCTGTAGCCATCCAGCGCAGTATGCCCCTGGTCTAGTCCATACTTTTAGATTGCATTTGTTAGATTGCATTAATGGTTGCATTAATTTACAGAAATGTTCTTTCAGTAAGGCATTGCCTTCTATTAAGTTTTAGTAGATGGTTTGTGAATATTTGCTTTTTGTTCTTAACATCATTTTATTTTTAATATCCCTTTTTATGTATTATTTGTTCCATAAAAATATATTATAGTTTTGCTATTAGACTCCGGGTTAAGCTTGTTGTGACTTAATAATAAACTTTATCAGTTTTAGTTGAATTATGTGCTTGGCCTGTGTTTCGTTTATTTAATTTATTCTGTCTTGAGATGAACAAGTAGATAAGAATGAGCTTCATTTGCAAATAGACTGCAGTGGCTCAAGATATAGATTATCTAATCCTGCCAATTTCGGCCACAGTTCTCGTTCCTGTTACGCGTGCCATTATTATTCCTCATTTTGCTCGGCACTCGCAGCACTTCCCTCGTCGTAGCTCGCGAACTGCGCCTGAAAATAGCCTTTGATGCCGTTCTTTATTTCCTTTCACTGGGTATTTAATTGAATTTCCAGGTCTTTGCTGGGGCCCGTTCATTAACTGAACATTGGCCATCACAGGGCTCTCTCTCTCTTTCTATCTCTCTCTCTCTCTCTCTCTCTCTCTCTCTCTCTCTCTCTCTCTCTCTCTCTCTCTTTCTCGCAATAGATGAGAAATGAGAACTTCAGTTGCTCAATTTCTGGTCTCTTCATCGTATGGTTGCCGGCGTCCTAACCTCGAGCGTTCATCTCCTGTATTGTATTTTATTAAGACGAGTGCACGAAATGTTGTCTCTGTCACATGCTGTTATTTGTTATTGATTTAGTCATTCGGACTGTTTCTATTTTGGTGCAATGCAAAACATTGCATTGCCTGTGAGTCTGTGAATTTCATACACATCTTGGCTTCTATTTCTATAACAAGAAATATACACGAGATGCAAGTTTAAAATGTTAATTTTTGGGGCACAGAATAAGCAAGAAGAAATGTATGAAAGAAAATATAATTTCAGAAATGGATGTAAAAGTAATGATATTACAATAGCTACGGGAATGATTGGTTGAATGAGTTACTTAATGAGTAGATACAAGTTGAATGAAAATGATGGCGCATCACACAAGCACGCATCGGCACTATATTTCGTTTGTGGAAGATAAAACATGAAGATTGGCGTATCGAGGACAGAAGTAACGAAAATATTTTCATTCCCTGCCCTATTTAACATTAAGTGAGAAGATACAAAGATCAAGGAAAGGTGAAACTGTAAGTGGTTGAGTGAGTACTGTCGTCGTTGAGTGAGTACTGTCGTAGGTGGCTGAGTGAGCACTGTCGTAGGTGGCTGAGTGAGCACTGTCGTAGGTGGCTGAGTGAGAACTGTGGTAGGTGGCTGAGTGAGTACAGTCGTCGTTGAGTGAGTACTGTCGTAGGTGGCTGAGTGAGAATTGTGGGAGGTGGCTAAGTGAGCATTGTGGCAGGTGGCTGAGTGGGAACTGTGGCAGGTGGTTGAGTGAGAACTGTGGCAGGTGGCTGAGTGAGAACTGTTGCAGATGGTTGAGTGAGAACTGTGGCAGATGGTTGAGTGAGAACTGTGGCAGATGGTTGAGTGAGAACTGTGGCAAGTGGTTGAGTGAGAACTGTGGCAAGTGGTTGAGTGAGCACTGTGGCAGGTGGCTGAGTGAGCACTGTGGCAGATGGATGAGTGATCACTGTCGTAGGTGGCTGAGTGAATACTGTGGCAGGTGGCTGAGTGAGTATTGTGGCGGGTGGCTGAGTGAGCACTGTGGCAGGTGGCTGAGTGAGCACTGTGGCAGGTGGCTGAGTGAGTACTGTGGCAGGTGGCTGAGTGAGCACTGTGGCAGGTGGCTGAGTGAGCACTGTGGCAGGTGGCTGAGTGAGCACTGTGGCAGGTGGCTGAGTGAGTATTGTGGCGGGTGGATGAGTGAGCACTGTGGCGGGTGACTGAGTGAGTACTGTAGCAGGTGGCTGAGTGAGTATTTTCTCAGGTGGCTGAAGCAGTGCTGTCACAGGTGCCTGAATGAGTAGTGTCGCAGGTGTCATGTGAGTAGTGTGCTCGATATTGATCACTATGTTCTGTGTTTAATTCCCAGATGCGCTGAAATGTTCTTCGAAGTGACGGTGACAAGGCTTCGGTAATTCACCCAGCCTCTAAAAATGGGCATGATAGGTTTTATGAGAAGTAAATGTCGACTGTTACATATTAAATGTAAGCAAAAGTAAAGTACCCCTGTCACACCAAGTGGCGATTAGGGAATATAGTGTTAGTGACAATAAATGTTACAGACCTTCAGCACATGAATGTTGGGGTAATGTGGTCGGTATAATGCCCGTGCCGCTTTACTTTCCTAGACAAAATCCAGTACCCATTTAAGGCTGGGTGAATCCGGAAGCCGTCGGTTGGAATCGAACCCTACATCTTGTCCTTTGTAGTCCAGTTCACTAACCACTGAGCTATTCCGGCTCCCTTATATATTAAATCAGTCCTATTATAAGTCTGTGAAACATGGAAAGCAACAATGATAATCTTGAAGACACGACTTTAATTAATGCTTGCACAGAATGAAAGGATTGAAATGTCAGGTACTTTTCTATAGTTTAGAAGTTTAGAACTGTGTAAAAGTATCAGTCTAATATAAGTGGGCAAAGACGTTAGCGTTGGGTAGAACACATAAAGTGTGAAACCAACTGCCGGTGTTAGACGATATTTCTAATTTGTTTAATTCCCATAGGAGAAGACAAAGGATAAGGCTAAAATATATTAGGAGAAGACAGGAGGAAGCATAGATGATCAGGGCGGGGAAAACATGAAACGATGTTGAGAGAATGGCACCAAACAAGACGATTGGAAAGTGTTTGTTGAAGACTTATGCTCCACAGGGAGCTGAAAGTGTTTGTTGAAGACTTATGCTCCACAGGGAGCTGAAAGTGTTTGTTGAAGACGTATGCTCCACAGGGAGCTGAAAATGTTTGTTGAAGACTTATGCTCCACAGGGAGCTGAAAGTGTTTGTTGAAGACGTATGCTCCACAGGGAGCTGAAAGTATTTGTTGAAGACTTATGCTCCACAGGGAGCTGAAAGTGTTTATTGAAGACGTATGCTCCACAGGGAACTGAAAGTGTTTGTTGAAGACGTATGCTCCACAGGGAGTTGAAAGGTAGAAGAATGGCAGCCTGGCGTGTTACCGTCCACATCTCCTAAACAAATGCTCCTTTGGTTGTGTGAATAAACACTTAGCAAAACTTGGAGGAAACCTTTAACTTTGTCTTTCCTCGCATTACAAGGAGAGAAGGCTAGATATGGAATCTGAAACAAGATATAGGGACCTGAAGCAAACCAGATCACATACTAGAAGCTGTCATCTACCCAACGTATCAGTTATTTTTTTTTCATATTCAATGCCACCTAGGGTCTAATATAACTAGAATACAAAGTATTAAGTTGACCGGGTCGAGTCTCGCTAAGAGAGATGGATAATAAACTCAAAGCCAAACCAACCGACAAAAGTAGTAAAAAAGCAGTAAAGTGCCCCCGTCACGTCCAAGTGGCGTATAGGGAAATATGGTTTTAGTGACCATATGTTTTACAGACCTTCAGCACATGATTTTTGGGGTAATGTGGTCGGTATTACGCCCGTGCCGCTTTACTTTCCCAGAAAATAATCCGGTACCCATTTAAAGCTGGGTGAACCCGGTAGCCGTCGGTTGGGATCGAACCCTACCCCTTGTCCTTTGTAGTTCAGTTCACTAACCACTGAGCTATCGCGGCTCCCTTAAAGCAACCGACAAGTCAGTTCAAATAGAGTGGCAAAGAATAATAGAACAGCAGAGATAATAAATAGCAGCAAATTATAAGGAAACAATAAGGTTCATAAATAACAACTCGTGATAATGAAACAATAGGATATTATATAAACAACCACAAATAAGGAAGCAGCTGAGACAGAAATAACAAAGCAACAATCACATTAGCAGAAGTAGTTGTAGAATTAGTGGTGATAGTAGTAGTAGTAGTAGTAGTAGTAGTAGTAGTAGAAGCAGTAGTAGCAGTAGCAGTAGTAGTAGTAGTAGTAGTAGTAGTAGTAATAGTAGTAGCAGTAGTAGTTGTAGAATTAGTGGTGATAGTAGTAGTAGTAGTAGCAGTAGCAGCAGCAGCAGTACTAGTAGTAGTAGTAGTAGTAGTAGTAGTAGTAGTAGCAGTAGTAGTAGTAGTAGCAGTAGTAGTAGTAATAGTAGTAGTAGTAGTAGTAGTAGTAACAGTAGTAGTAGTGGCAGCAGTAGCAGTAGTAATAGTAGTAGTAGTAGTAGTAGTAGTAGCTGTAGTAGTAGCAGTAGTAGTAGTAGTAGTAGTAGAAGTACACGGAGCAGTTGCAGTATTAGTAGTAGTACCAGTAGTAGTATTAGCATTATTAATAGCGTTAGTAGTAACAATCGCAGCAGTAAAAGTAGTGGTTGCATTAGCAATAGCAGTAGTACTAGTTGTAGTTGCAGATATATTTGCAGCAATAGTAGTAATAGTAGCAGTAGTAGTAATAGTTACAGCAGTATTAGTAATAGTTACAGTAGTAGTAGTTATAGTAACAGTAGTAGTAATAGTTACAGTAGTAGTAATTATAGTTACAACAGTAATAGTTGTAGTTACAGTAGTAGTAGTTATAGTTGCATCAATAGTAGTAATAGTAGCAGTATTAGTAATAGTTACAGCAGAAGTAGTTATAGTTACGGCAGTAGTAGTAATAGTAGCAGTAGTAGTAGTAATAGTAGCAGTAGTAGTAGTTATAGGTACATCAGTAATAGTTATAGTTCCAGCAATAGTAGTAATAGTAGCAGTATTAGTAATAGTTACAGCAGTAGTAGTAATAGTTACAGTAGTAGTAGTAGTAGTTATAGTTACAGCAGTAATAGTTGTAGTTACAGCTGTAGTAATCATAGTTACAACAGTAGTAGTTATAGCAGCAGTAGAAGTTATTGCTGCAGCAGTACTAGTTATAGTTACTTCAGTAGTAGTTATAGCAGCAGTAGAAGTTATAGTTGCAGTAGTACTAGTTATAGTTACAGCAGTAGTAGTTATAGCAGCAATAGAAGTTATAGTTGCAGCAGTACTAGTTATAGTTACAGCAGTAGTAGTTATAGCAGCAGTAGAAGTTATAGTTGCAGCAATAGCAGTAATAGTTGTAGTAGCAGTAATAGTTGCAGCAGTAGTAGTTGTAGTTAAAGCAGTAGTAGTTATAGCAGTAGTAGTTATAGTAGTAATAGTTACAGCAGTAATAGTTACTGCAGTAGTAGTAATAATTACAACAGTAGTAATTGTAGTTAAAGCAGTAGTAGTTATAGTTATAGTTATAGCAGAAGTAGTTATAGCAGTAGTAGTTATAGTTATAGCAGTAGTAGTTATAGTTATAGTTATAGTTATAGCAGTAGTAGTTATAGCAGTAGTAGTTATAGCAGTAGTAGTTTTAGCAGTAGTAGGTATAGTTATAGTTAAAACAGTAGTAGTTATAGCAGTAGTAGTTATAGCAGTAGTGGTTATAGCAGTAGTAGTTATAGCAGTAGTAGTTATAGCAGTAGTAGTTATAGTTATAGTTATAGTTATAGCAGTAGTAGTTCTAGCAGTAGTAGTTATAGCAGTAGTAGTTATAGTGGTAGTAGTTATAGCATTAGTAGTTATAGCAGTAGTAGTTATAGTTATAGTTAAAGCAGTAGTAGTTATAATTATTGTTATAGCAGTAGTAGTTATAGCAGCTGTAGTTATAGCAGTAGTAGTTATAGTTATAGTTCTAGCAGTAGTAGTTATAGCAGTAGAAGTTATAGCAGCAGTAGTAATAGCAGTAGTAGTTATAGCAGTAGTAGTTATAACAGTAGTAGCTATAGCTGTAGTAGTTATAGCAGTAATAGTTATAGCAGTAGTAGTAATAGTTACAACAGTAGTTGTTGTAGTTAAAGCAGTAGTAGTTTTAGTTATATTTATAGCAGAAGTAGTTATAGTTATAGCAGTAGTAGTTATAGCAGTAGTAGTTCTAGCAGTAGTAGTTATAGCAGTAGTAGTTATAACAGTAGTAGTTATAGCAGTAGTAGTTATAGCAGTAGTAATTCTAGCAGTAGTAGTTCTAGCAGTAGTAGTTATAGCAGTAGTAGTTATAACAGTAGTAGCTATAGCAGTAGTAGTTATAGCAGTAATAGTTATAGCAGTAGTAGTAATAGTTACAACAGTAGTTGTTGTAGTTAAAGCAGTAGTAGTTAAAGTTATAATTATAGAAGAAGTAGTTATAGTTATAGCAGTAGTAGTTATAGCAGTAGTAGGTATAGCAGTAGTTGTTATAGCAGTTGTAGTTACATCAGTAGTAGTTATAGTTATAGCAGTTTTAGTTATAGCAGTAGTAGTTATAGTAGTAGTAGTTATAACAGTAGTAGTTATAACAGTTGTAGTTATAACAGTTGTAGTTATAGCAGTAGTAGTTATAGCAGTAGTAGTTATAGCAGTAGTAGTTATTGCATTTGTAGTTATAGCAGTAGTAATTATTGCAGTTGTAGTTATAGCAGTAGTAGTTATAGCGGTAGTAGTTATAGCAGTAGTAGTTATAGCAGTTGTAGTTATAGCAGTTGTAGTTATAGCAGTAGAAGTTATAGCAGTTGTAGTTATAGCAGTAGTATTTATAGCAGTAGTAGTTATAGCAGTTGTAGTTATAGCAGTAGTAGTTATAGAAGTTGTAGTTGTAGCATTTGTAGTTATGGCAGTAGTAGTTATAGCAGTAGTAGTTTAGCAGTTGTAGTTATAGCAGTTGTAGTTATAGCAGTAGTAGTTATAGCAGTTGTAGTTATAGCAGTAGTAGTTTAGCAGTTGTAGTTATAGCAGTTGTAGTTATAGCAGTTGTAGTTATAGCAGTTGTATGCCTCTTTGCATCGAAACGTTAAATTGTTACCAGTAATTGTCTGTTCACGAACCATGTTTATTGTGACTCTACCATTCAGTTTTTAAAAAAACACACGTCCACAAATAATGAGCACTTTGCTATACTGTCACGTTAAAATGTCTTTATAAAGATGATGTCACGTTAAAATGTCTTTATAAAGGATTCATCATCATCATGTACCATAGTGGTTGGCGCAGGCGATCATGTCCTTCCACAATCTTCTATCTACAGTGCATCTTATCAGTTCTGTTGTTGACTGCTTTCCATGCCATGATACCAAGCTATCCAGAATCTCTCTTTGTCGTCCGCGATCTCTTTTTCCTTTTATTTTGCCAGTTGTAACCATGTATTCCAACTTTCCTCTTCTCATGATGTGGCCGAAAAATGTTGATTGTTTCTTTCTGATGTTTTTTTAGGAGCTACCTTTTTGTGTTGGCGTCTTTGAGAACTTCCTCATTTGTCTTTTTAGCTGTCCATAGAACTTCAACATTCTTCTGAGAAATCCCATCTCTGTGGCCTCTAATCGTCTTTTCATGTGTTTGTCTACTGTCCATGATTCGCTTCCATAGGTCAGAATTGGTTCTATATAGCACCGATGAACTCTCTTTCTCATTTCTATTGACATAGATTTGTTGCATAAGATATTTTTCATTTTCTGAAATGTTATTTTGGCCTGAGCTATTCTACTTTTTATTTCCGTGGTGCATCTTGCATCCGATGTTATTATTGTGCCCAAGTATTTGACGCGTTGCACTTGTTTCAAATTTGTCCTGTTTATTTTTATGTTGCATGCTGGTGATGATTGTTTCTTCGATATAACCATTACTCCTGTTTTCTTACTATTCAGACTGAGACCTTTCTTGTTGCTTTCTTCTACTATTATGTCTATCATTTCTTGTAGTTCATTCTCTGTCTCTGCTATTATGACTGTGTCATCCGCATATCGCAAATTATTTATGTTGTGACCGTTGACTTCAATTCCTTTTTTGTCTACTATTGATCTCATAATATATTCGCTGTAAAGTGAAAACAAATCCGGTGACAGAACACAGCCTTGTCTGACTCCTTTCTTTATAGATTGGAATTGTCCTGTTTGGTTGTTAATTCGTATAGCTATTGTTTGTTGCCAGTACATGTTTTTTATGATTCGCAGATCCTTGCCATCAATGTTTAATTTCTCCAGCATATTGATTATTTCCACATGCTTTACTTTGTCAAATGCTTTCGTGTAGTCTATAAAGCACACATATAGATCTCTCTTTACCTCTATAGATCTTTCTATCAATGTTCTTAAGATGTATATTGCATTATTGGTGCCCTTTCCTTCCACAAACCCACATTGTTCCTCGCTTATTGCTGGTTTTATTCTGCTCCTCACACGTCTCATAATTACTCTTAGTAATATTTTAGTCATATGGCTCATGAGACTAATAGTGCGATGACCTTCACAATCAGTGGCTCTTGACTTCTTTGGTATGGGTACAAAGACAGATTTTAGTAGATCTTCGGGTATGTGTCCAGTGTTATATATGTCATTGAGTAATTTTGTTATGACTTGTTCTCCCAGCTCTCTTAATGCATTTATCTCTTCGATTGTTATTATCTTTATTTTTGATCTTGCATACAGTTGCTTGCATACAGCAGAACTCTTTATACTGTACAAAAGATGCTGACAAACACCTATACATCCAGTGGAACACCAATTCTAGACAAATCTGGATTAATGCTAACAACAAGCGCAGACATAAAAGCCCGTTGGGCGGAACACTTCAAAGAAATTCTTAACCGTCCACTACCTCACAGTTTAATAGATTTTGAAGCTGAAACACCAGCAGCAGAATTAGATGTAAATTTAGATGACTTCACCTTGAGTGAAATAGAAACCACCTTAAAGCTAATGACCAATAACAAGGCTGCTGGAGAGGATAAGTTAACAGCTGAGATCCTCAAGGCAATTGATAGCCATAATTTAATACATCTCCAAAAAATGTTCAACATCATTTGGAAAACAGAGAAGACGCCTCATAAATGGAAAAAAGGAATCATTGTTAAGATCCCAAAAAAGGGCAATCTTAGAGATTGTAACAATTGGAGAGGCGTGACACTTTTGTCAGTTGCCTCAAAATTATTCTGTAAAATCATCCTAAATAGAATAAAGGATTCAATAGATACAGTAATGCGTGAAGAACAGGCTGGGTTTAGAAAAGGGAGAAGCTGTCTTGACCACATTTTCACTCTACGACTTATATTGGAGGAACACATTGAAAAGCAAAAACCTTTTGTACTTAACTTCATCGACTTCAAAAAAGCATTTGATAGTATTCATAGAGATTCTTTGTGGAAAATTCTGAAGCAATATGGCTTACCATCAAAAATCATAAATATTATCAAAGACATGTATGATGGTTACACATGTGCAGTTCGAACAGAGGAAGGACTGAGCGAATGTTTCCCAATAGAAACTGGGGTTAAACAAGGATGTATTTTATCGCCCTTGTTATTTGGAATTGTTATGGACTTCATAATGAAGAAATGCTGCACTGGTAATAAAGGCATCGAATGGATACAAGGAGACCATTTGGAGGACCTGGACTTTGCTGATGACATAGTTCTCATCAGCAATCAGATAAAAACGATGCAGGAAAACACAAATGAACTATCATCAATAGCCAGCAAAATTGGGCTTGAGGTCAATCATGAAAAGACTAAAGTCATGAAAAGTTTAATTCCAACAAGTGACAAAATATACATGGAAAACAAACCAGTAGAAGAGATCGATCACTTCATCTATCTTGGAAGTCACATTGATCGAGAAGGGGATACGAGCAAAGAAATTAGAATCAGACTGGCTAAAGCAGCAATGTCTTTCAGAAGCCTTGAAAAGTTGTGGAAATCAAAACTCATTAGCACAAACACAAAACTTAGGCTATTCAAATCAAATGTACTATCAACCCTTACGTATGCGTGTGAAAGCTGGAAAACAACAAGAGATATAGAAACAAAGTTGAACGCATTCGAAAATAAATGTCTAAGGAAAATACTTGGTATAGAATGGAACGAATTCAAAACAAACGAGGAAATTAGAGAAATCGCCAATCAACCACTAATATCTTCAGTAATAAAGAAAAGACGATGGTCATACGTTGGACATGTGATGAGAAGAGATAATAATCGAATAGCAAAGCAAGCCCTCATATGGGAAACAACAGGTAAAAGAAAAAGAGGAAGACCCAGGGAGACACTGAGAAGAACATTGATGAGAGAGGCAAGAGCAGCAGGAATCGGCTCCCTCAATGAGATAGAACTGCTTGCACAGAACAGAGACAGATGGCGAGATTTGATAAAATATCTTTAAAAGAAAACTGCTAGAACAAAAATTCATATAGGAGAAGGTGTATCTTGGTCTACGCCCTATGGGCCGGTTACGGCTCGAAAGGTCAATAGATAGATAGATAGATACAGTTGCTTGATGACGATCGGGTGTCATCTGTAGCACATGACGCTCCCTACCGGACGAGGTGGCTGTGAAGTCCCTATTCACGTCGTTAGCTGTAAAAATAAGGTTGTGATTTGTCATGATTATTCCAGGCAATTTAAGAAGGTAGTTTGCCATTCCTTTCCTTCTTGGCAGTGACTGTACTAGTCGGAGATCGCAGCCATTGTCTCTATACATGAGATCATCTGCCTGCCATCGCGGTGTGGGGACCATAATCGGCACTACTTGTCGGTTGCTCCCACAACACCATCCACCACCTGCTCCAATGGCTTCACATAACCCTTATAGGGAGGCTAAACGGGAGCTCCACCTTGCCCAAGGGTATCCCGAAGACTAGGGGAGGAAAGGAGACGTCTTACTCCTCCTTTGGTAGGGCAGAACTCTACCCCGCAAACCATGTAGGGTGTCACACTGGAATCAAAAACCCATACTCCATTCCCATGCCGTGACCTGAACACTTCGCTAATAGCACTTTCTCGTCAAGGGAAACAACTATAATCTATATCATTTTTAATGAGTTATCGTTATTGCAAATCCTGAGATTGCCCATAATTCTTCAATTAAATAACTCAGATGGAATCGTGTTATGATGCGATGCGACGAGGGCTCTCTTTGATTTCCGACCGGTTTATTTACAATGTGACAGTTTGATGATTGAGAGCAGCCCTCAGTGTCTCAGATCGGAGGATTCCGGAAAAGAAAAATTCTGAGTCGATCAGGCACATCTTAATTTCGCTAGCCGTGTAAAAATGTATGCATGTTTTCTTATTATGTAGTTCGTCTATGTAATGTTTAGTTGTATAATATGAATGGATTAAATGTTATGTTATGTTTAGTTATATAATATGTCTTGATCAAATGGTATGTTATATTTATGGCATGTACATTTGTATTGCAATAATAATAATGCTCTTGTAACACTAATCTCATCATTCATCATTGAGTGCCGTCTCCGCATCGAAGGTTGGCTACCATGGAGCGCCAATCCGCTCTGTCTCTTGCTTTGATGGTGCAGGCTACCATAGGCTGATTTGTCCATCTTTTGATGTTGCACGTCCATGTTAGTCTTGGTCTGCCTCTACCTCTTTTATCTTGTATTTTCCCATCCAAGATTACTTGTAGTAGGCTATTTGTGGCTTTTAACATGCCCCAAAAATCTAATGTGTCTTGTTTGAATTGTATTAAGTAATTCTCTTTTCATTCTTTGTTGTTGTAAGACTTCTCTCCGTGGTTTTCTTTGAATTAATACGTGTTGATGCTCCAGCCGGTAACACAAATCTACATATCTTCAAAAGTTATTTGCTTTTAGAAATAAATTCTACCATCGCTTTGAGATTTTGACATGATGAATTCAAATATAATAAATTAATCAAGTGACTCTAGTTTCTATATTAAAATGACATCATACTAAAGTGAATAAAGCATGGCTCTTTAACTCTTTCAGTACGGAAGCTCTTTTATCAACGTAACGGAGAATTTCAGAGATAAAATTGTACATGGTTTTAAGAATCAATCTACATATTTATCTAACACATAACATGTTATATATGACTTTTTAGATAACTGAACAAGGTATTAGATTTCACCATGACCAATGTGATACAAGACATGTAACAAGAATATGGTTTGATAACGGTGGACACTTGCTGGACACTGCGACACTTTCTGGACATTGCGACACTTGCTAGACACCGCGACACTTGCTGGACACTGCGACACTTGCAGGACACTGCGACACTTGCTAGACACTGCGACACTTGCAGGACACTGCGACACTTGCTAGACACTGCGACACTTTCTGGACATTGCGACACTTGTTAGACACTGCGACACTTGCTAGACACTGCGACACTTGCTGGACACAGCGGCAATTGCTAGACACTGCGACACTTGCAGGACACTGCGACACTTGTTAGACACTGCGACACTTGCTAGACACTGCGACACTTGCTAGACACTGCAACACTTGCTAGACACCGCGACACTTGCAGGACACTGCGACACATGCTGGACACTGCGACACTTGTTAGACACTGCGTCACTTTCTAGACACTGCGACACTTGCAGGACACTGCGACACTTGCTGGACACTGCGACACTTGTTAGACACTGCGGCACTTTCTAGACACCGCGACACTTGCAGGACACTGCGACACTTGCTGGACACTGCGACACTTGTTAGACACTGCGGCACTTTCTAGACACTGCGACACTTGCAGGACACTGCGACACATGCTGGACACTGCGACACTTGTTAGACACTGCGGCACTTTCTAGGCACCGCGACACTTGCAGGACACTGCGACACATGCTGGACACTGCGACACTTGTTAGACACTGCGGCACTTTCTAGACACTGCGACACTTGCAGGACACTGCGACACTTGCTGGACACTGCGACACTTGTTAGACACTGCGGCACTTGCAGGACACTGCGACACTTGCAGGACACTGCGACACTTGTTAGACACTGCGACACTTGCAGGACACTGCGACACTTTCTAGACACTGCGACACTTGCAGGACACTGCGACACTTGCTGGACACTGCGACACTTGTTAGACACTGCGGCACTTTGTAGACACTGCGACACTTGCAGGACACTGCGACACTTGCTGGACACTGCGACACTTGTTAGACACTGCGGCACTTTCTAGACACCGCGACACTTGCAGGACACTGCGACACTTGCTGGACACTGCGACACTTGTTAGACACTGCGGCACTTTCTATACACTGCGACACTTGCTAGACACTGCGACACTTGCAGGACACTGCGACACTTGCTAGACACTGCGACACTTGCTGGACACTGCGACACTTGTTAGACACTGCGGCACTTGCTAGACACTGCGACACATGCTAGACACTGCGACACTTGTTAGACACTGCGGCACTTTCTATACACTGCGACACTTGCTAGACACTGCGACACATGCGCGACACTTGCTAGACACTGCGACACATGCGCGACACTGGCTAGACACTACGACACTTGCTGGGGAGGGGATCTGAGCATCTATGGACATGTTCCGAGTCCAATGAAGATGACCCGCAAAAAACTCAATAATTAAATCAAATGGATTTTAAATGAATATGTATAACTTTTCCATCATTATTCATTAGCTGTTTGAACACACCTCTTCTCTTGTATTGTTTATTCAAGTAATGACGTGTCTCGTCTGACTGTCGAGCAATATGCTGCAAGTAATGAAGTAAGTAAAAAAAAAAGTAAAGTACACCCGTCACGCCAAGTGGCGTATAGGGAATATAGTGTTAGTGACCATAAATTTTACAGACTCTCGGCACATGATTTTTGGGGTAATGTGGTCGGTATTACGCCTGTGCCGCTTTACTTTCCCAGAAAAAAATCCGGTACCTATTAAAGGCTGGGTGAAACGGAATCCGTCATTTGGGATCGAACCTTACCTCTTGTCCTTTGTAGTCCAGTTCACTAGCCACTGAGCTATCGCGGCTCCCTAAGTAACGAAGGTCTATCTATAAATTTCCCGGATACCTTGTCTCTATAGCAGTAAATGTCTTTGTGAAATCTCTCACTTTGCTCCTCGTTCACTGCTCCGCAGTTTGATGGTAATAAGTTTAGATGTGACTGCAAGAAATAAATCTGTGGAGACCTGTTAAAACCAAGCCTGTTGTACATCAGAAGGAGACGTTCTATATTTTGTTGGTAGTTGTTTGCTCTGTTGTATCGAATTACACCTACCTTCCCCCCCCCCCCACCCCCACCCCCTTAAAAAAATCCATGAGACTGGATAGCGAACCGTGCAGATATTTCCTTACCTTGCGAAAAGCGAAGGAACTGGACTTCTGAAATAATTTTAGGAATTTAAGGCCTAACAAATACATCTTCCTTTAATTTGTTTCATTCAGTGTTGTAAATGTTTCAGTTTTATCCACTACCTTGAGAAAATGTTGACCCACTGTGATGTACAAGTACCTTGAGAAAATGTTGACCCACCGTGATGTACAAGTACCTTGAGAAAATGTTGACCCACCGTGATGTACAAGTACCTTGAGAAAATGTTGACCCACCGTGATGTACAAGTACCTTGAGAAAATGTTGACCCACCGTGATGTACAAGTACCTTGAGAAAATGTTGACCCACCGTGATGTACAAGGGCGACAGCGAAATCTTACTCGTACCTGCTGGATGGTCAACAATTCTTACTTCAGTACTTCACGGTTATGCTATCTGCCTGATTGGCAATTTTTTAAAACTCTGCAGTGATTATGTCTTGCACGACTGTCCCACTCACACAGAATGCAACAATACTTGGTGTATCAACTGAGAAGTTCAAGCAAATGATAGACCACTTATTAGTCACGACAGTATGACAAATGTTGCAGATTATAGTTTGTACACCTCAAAAGTTGTTTCATGCTTTCAAAATGTTTCATATGAAAAGCATGATCAATTAGAATTGAAGGTAGAACATTACCATTATGCAGCATTAAGACTCGTCCAGTGGGGAATAGATGAAACGCCCCCGATCATTTGGTTTTTAATTGATTTGGATGGCTGACGTTAAACCAGAAATGTTGTGAAAGAAATATCACCCTCTTTGTAACAAGATATTTGTTACTGTTCCCGAACACTGAAATTTGAACTTTGTAACAAGATATTTGTTACTGTTCCGGAACACTGAAATTCGAACTTTGTAACACGATATTTGTGACACGATATTTGTGATTGTTCCTGAACACTGAAATTCGAACTTTGTAACACGATAATTGTAACTGTCCTGGAACACTGAAATTTGAACTTTGTGACAAGATATTTGTGACTGTTCCCGAACACTGAAATTCTAACTTTGTAACAAGATATTTGTTACTGTTTCTGAACACTGAAATTCGAACTTTGTAACACGATATTTGTGACTGTCCTGGAACACTGAAATTCGAACTTTGTAACAAGATATTTGTGACTGTTCCGGAACACTGAAATTCGAACTTTGTAACAAGATATTTGTGACTGTTCCCGAACACTGAAATTCGAACGTCCAGGAGATTGCACTTCTGTAGAGGAGAAAAAACAACTGCACCGTGTTCTTGTGTAAATTAAGATTTGTGACGAGGCCATTCAGTTAATTGTGGCTTATTATGTGTTGTGTAGTTGAGGTATAGCACAACACATGGGTCGTGTGTAGTTGAGGTATAGCACAACACATGGGTGGTGTGTAGCTGAGGTATAGCATACCACATGGGTCGTGTGTAGCTGAGGTATAGCACAACACATGGGTCGTGTGTAGCTGAGGTATAGCACAACACATGGGTCGTGTGTTGTTGATGGGGATTACACAACTTCCCTTCTTCTTTAGATGAATCAGCTGAAAATGTTTCTGGCACTTTGGGAACCAATAGATCATTAAAGGTAAAGGTAAAGTACGAGACTTGAATCGGCGTCTTAGCACACGAGTTTTCATCGATATGTATTCGGCCGCCTGCCAGAAGTGTTCGGAGACCTCTGGATAGTGTCGTCTCAAGCATCGAAACTCACAATGCGAGGCGACATTCCCCACCTTCCCAGAGTACTAATACCCTGGTACCCATTTCTGGGCAGGATCGACCGCGGGGGTATTTTTTTTCCAACCACGAGTACAGCTAACGCTGCTTCCAGCCTGAATCGAACACGGGTTGTCAGATCATCGGTAGCCCAGTCGGGTGGTTTTTCCAACAATAGGCTTCCGAAGTCCCAGATAGATCATTGTCATGTGGCACGAACATTTTGAAAGTGACTCTACATTTCACTGTCCAACTTTTCTTCTTTGGCATTCTTGTCCAAATGTAAAGATGACATAGGCGAGTTAGCTGATGACGACTTGACAACACTGGCCAATGAGTTTAATGCCAGCATTCGGAGTGGCCAGATTAAAGAGGAGTGGCTACACAGCTACTTACTACCGCTACCGAAGCCAAACAAGGACCATTCTCAGATCAGTGCCTACAGAATCATCACAATGCAGAACACTGCGGGCAAGCTGCTGGAGAAAATAGTTGCCCGTGTCCTCACCTGTCGCCTTGAACAGAAACGCGTATTCCCATCCACACTCGGAGGTTATAGATATAACAAAGAGACATGGCTCAATGCGGCAGTATTTGCCTATGACGTCTTCGAAGGCTTCCACAGACGAGAGGAGACATGTGCTGCTGCTATAGATCTGGAGGATGCATACAACAGGGTACCATTTGAATATCTCATGCATATGCTTCTCAAACTGGTGGTGAACCTCTTCCTCATTAGATGGATCGCCGCGGCACTGTTTCAGAGGAAGGTGATACTCAGATGTGGAAGTTGGTCTTCCGAGTCAACATCCATTTGTCCTGGGCTGCCACAAGGCTCACCATTGTCACCAGTTCTATTTAACGTGTACACAATAACGATCACGGCCCAACAGCTGGATGGGAGGGGAAGAACTATGACTTTTGCTGATGATATTCTGGTATATCGATAGGGAAGAGACAGACGGGGAATCGCCTCCACAATGCAAGACGAACTCGATCGCATTTCTTCCTGGTGTGGGGTTTCAGGTGCCTTGGTTAATCCTAATAAAACATCAGTTTCTTGGTTCTCCCTTAACAATCATATCGTTAATACAACCACACCGGTAGTACGAATGGGAGCTGATGAGGTGACCAGGGACAAGTTGATGACATACCTCGGAGTTAAGTTTGATCGCAGCCTGTGTTTTCGGGACCACGTCGACCATGTGATAACAAAATCCCGCAAAGGATTAGCCGCCTTGAAGGTCATGGCAGCTGCCAACATCGAGCAGAGGCTACTTACTCTTCTGTTCCAGGGATTAGTCCTCGCACCAATCGAGTATGCCCTGGCCATTCTTACTGTCAGTACGACTCAAATTGATAGGCTGGAGAAAATACAAAATGAAGCCATGCGCATTATCCTGGGATGTACGAGGGACACTCCCTGTGTAGCAATGAGATATCTTCTTGACTTTCCAACCATGGATGACAGAATCAAGATCTGGAGAGCACGAGCATACCTGAAGATTAGTACAGATACAGTGCATCCATTGCACCACGTGCTCAACACAGAGAAAGGTACCAGGCTAAAAAGAGGCAAATCATGGGTGGGCCGAGCAGAAGATGTCATCAAACAGGTCTGTGGGCTTACCAATATCAGCGTTGGTGAGGAGTGGATACCGGTGCCTACGTCATTCAAGGGGACTTTCTCATGTATTGTCACACTCGACAGGAAAAGTAGGGAACAGAACCCGGTCGTGGTTAATGCTGAGGTCAACGGTCTCATCTGCGATAAAACCGATGAGTAAGATGCAGTCATCTATACAAACGGATCTGTAATACGACACCAAAGAAGTGCATGGGCATTTACAGCACGCTCAGCAGGCAGAATAGCCAAGGAAGACAGTGGTGCATAAGCCATGACCACGAGTAGCATGACAATGGAGGTGATGGCAGTGACCAAGGCATTCAAATGGTTAGAGTCACAAGACTACACCCACGCATGTATACTGAGTGAGTCGATGAGCATGATAAAAAAAAGTGGAGGCGGGCTTTGTGCGCAAGCAATGGGTAGAGTCGTTGCAGAAGTCCAAAATACGTAAGGTCACCTTTGTCTATGTCCCTGGACATGCGGGAGTACGGGGAAATGAGAGAGCGGACAGGTTGGCTAGTTGCGCTGTCGTTGAGGACGGGCAACCGATGGATCGGGCGGACATCATCAATGCCCTCCGAGATGTGGGAAGAGCACAGGACTTCGACAAACACATATCAACGTCACTTCTTCGGATGATGGAAATGAGAGTTAAGATGGGCACAGCCAGAAATGAGAAACTTGGTGGCCGTGTAAGAAGACTTATCAACCAACATAGAACTGGAGTCGTCAGTCGCTGGACACTGAGGGAATTGCTGAGGAGGGGATCTGAGCACCTATGGACATGTTCGGAGTGCAATGATGATGACCCGCAAATAACTCAATAACTCACTCCAAAACATTGGAACTTCAAAAGGAATAGGGAATAGAGTGCCTTTTGCCACTCAAACACTTTTTTCTGTGCATGTATTGCTACATGTATGTGGCGCATATCTCTTATTCTGACCGTTTTATTTGCAGTCATTATACAAATTGTAGATTTTCTTAATCGCTGAAGCCATATTTCGTTTTTGTGACACAATGGTCACCTCACTGTATACAAGATAAGGCAGAAATGATTGGACTGTTCACACCTGTTCTGAGCATTACTGGTGTACATTTCATAGGGAAAGTAGCACAAAAGTGTAACAAAATAATACTATTTAGTTATGAGAACAAGGTTTTTGACAGAGAGGTGCTGCAAAAATAGACTTCATTATCTGCTACCAATTCAGTTGTTTTATTTCTAAATGGTACATATATTTTAATCTGCCACTAAAACTTACATATCTATAAATCCTGAATACACAGTCGGAAGTGAAACTATAGCCGATCAGAGTTTTCTTTACGCCGATTTAACAAATTAGAAATTCTAAAGTTTAGAAATATAATATAGGGGATAGACATTTTTTAAAATACATCTTTTTCACAGTTTAATATTTTAGAAATATTACGAAGATGAAATGAAAAGAAAATATGTGTTTGTAGTTTTAGATTTTCGAAAGATAATTTAGCATAAATGAATTTTTTTTTTTTATATGTGCTTGTAGTTTGAAGTTTCTGAAAGATAATGTAAGAGACGCGAGCAAGGAAAAAATATCTGCTTGCAGTTTTATGTTGAGGAAAGATAATGTAGGAGGGGCAAAAATAGCGATTCGGCTTCTATCTCATTTCATGTGTGGGCAGGGAGTGTTGCTGTGTGGGCAGGGAGTGTTGCTGTGGGGCCAGACAATAAATTTGGGTCAGAGTTTTTAGGTTAAACCCCAAAATATAAAAACACTTTCTAGACCTTCCAGTAATTCGAACTCAGGCTCACCTTATTTGAACGATGACCTGTTTTTTTTACCAATTCGGCCACCAGCCCTACCGATAATGTCGATAAAATCAAGTAATAATAATTATAATTAATAATAATAATAATAGACATGTGCTCGCAGTTTTATATTGTAGAAATACAGTGTTGGAAAACAATCTATATAGGACGGAGCATGCTAGCAGTTTTCATTGTTCGTTGTTGTCGGAACTAACATCAAAGCACTCCGGGCAAATACATAGGTGCACTGTCTGTTGCTTTCAAATGACAATAAAGTGAGCCTAGTGATTGTCTCAGCAGCTGGTTGTTTACACACACATCCCATGAAAAATTTCGTTCCCACATTTTTGACGCTTTACAACTGCTTCAGGACCTCACACACACAACACACACACACACACACAGAAAGAAAGAAAGAAAGAAAGAGAGAGAGAGAGAGAGAGAGAGAGAGAGAGAGAGAGAGAGAGAGAGAAATATCTTCAACTGAAATAAAATAAATCTGCTGGTTTTGAATTTCAATATTTTATTGCCAACGTCAAAATTATTTCGGAATTCTAATATCTTTGTTGAGCGCGGAACTGCGCGCTTAAATATACGTTTCTCTATGCTTCTGTTTCTCTATGCTTCTGTTTCTCTATGCTTCTGTTTCTCTATGCTTCTGTTTTAAACAAGCTTCTGCTTCTTTATGCTTCTATTTCTCTATGCTTCTGTTTCTCTACTTTATTATTCATTCGCCAGCCTTCTTATAACTGACATCAATTTCCACACTTGGCAACGATGCTCCGAGTCTAATATCTCTACAAGACATGTTGCAAGAAAAAACAATTAAGAAATACCTTGTAAACTGATAATCTCGGTTGCTAGAGACTACTGATAAATATCGAACTTTCTACAATCTTGGCAGAGCTGAAGGTGTTTACATCTTTCAAAGTAAATGACCAACCGCATCTATGGCTAACGATTTCTGTTACTTGCTGATAAAACATGCAACCTTTATCCCAAGTACAATACATTGCATTTCATCATCATCAAGTAACATGCCTGCTGGCGTAGGTGATCATATCTCTCCTCACCTTTCGATCTCGATTGTTGTTTATCATTTCTGTTGTTGACCTCTTGCCAAGCCATTCTCTTAAGCTGTCTGGAATCTTTTCTCTTTGCTTCCCTCTATCTCTTTGTCCCTCAATTTTCCCAGTTGTTATAATATATTCCAGTTATTGCCTTCTCATTGCATGGCTGAACGATGATGATTGTTTCTTCCTAATATTGGAAACTAGCTCTCTCTTTGCTTTGGTCTCTTTCAGAACGATTTCATTACTCTTCTTAGCAGTCCATGGCATTCTCAACATTCTTCTGTAAAGCCAAATTTCTACAGACTCCAGCGATTTTCTTTTCTGTTACTACCTGCAACTATATGCAGTATACAGTACAACCTGCGGCTGCCCTGCTGCTTTGCAGGCATGCTCGGGAGAGTATAAGGCTAAGGGAGGGTACCCTGAAGTAAAACAGCCCCACCTTCTTGTGGGTGAGACAGACTTTTTAGTCAAAGGCTGAACGGAGTCAACCCTAAACAAACCGACGGAAGGTAACAGAAAACCACCATTGTAAGATCTTTGTATAATCATGGGACGCCACATTGCAGTTACTGGATTGTATTTTCACAGATCATCACTCCACAAACAGGGGGTGGTCGAATCGATAGTTCGTCGGACTCCAAAACTGGGGAACGCGGGTTCGAATCCCGGTAGGGTCGAAAGTTGTATT
The DNA here is from genome assembly GCA_032433765.1 of Megaustenia siamemsis. Taxonomy (NCBI): domain Eukaryota; kingdom Metazoa; phylum Mollusca; class Gastropoda; order Stylommatophora; family Ariophantidae; genus Megaustenia; species Megaustenia siamemsis. The sequence goes on from JAVIAB010000050.1 coordinate 46,469,330, forward strand.
TGTCGGGAGTGAAATAAAAACTCAGACCCGAACACCTCGAGACGGTTGCTCTGGACAAGCGGCCTTTATTCTCCGGGCCTATAAGACCCCTCGGCAGATTCCTGAAATGTGAACAAGCCGTAAAGATGGTTTTACAACTCTCCAAACTGTAACATTAAACTTGACTGCATGAGTTCATTCAGGAGATGTCCTTTTTTTGTTTTGTTATCAACAAAAATAATAATAGTCACAATAATAGTATCTTTGATAACAATACTAATAATACATCAAACTATTGCTATAAATCATACTTGCTTTAACTGTTACAGTACAATGAGATAGTTATCGTCTTCTTATTCTACCTTTCAGCTCCCTGTGGAGCTTAGGTCTTCAACAAACACTTTCAGCTCCATGTGGAGCATAGGTCTTCAACAAACACTTTCAGCTCCCTGTGTTTTTTTTCTGTTTCTTGCCATTCTTTTAAGATCATTCCATATCTTCCCCATCATCTTCATCTCTGCTTCTGTCTGTCTTCTCCAAGAAATTCTTGGTCTTCTCTTTGTCTTTTCCCCCTGGGGATTCCAAAAAAGGCCTGTTCTGTAACACTCTCAGTTGGCTTCCGCAGTGTTTGTCCAACCCAGCGCCATCGTCTTCTCTGTATCTCTTTATCCAATGGTATTTGACTGGTACATTTCCATAAACTACTAATAATGCATCAAACTATTGCTATAAATCATACTTGGTTTAACTTTTACAGTACAATGAGATAGTTATACTAACATAATATTAACTATTATTGTATAATATGATTGCTATAATAACAACAAAAAAGGAGCAACAAGAAATTATAAATAAGGCAACAAGTTACAGAAAAATGCGAGTAAAAGTTAAATACATTTTAACGAAAATGTGTGCATTTAGTAAGTAAGTAAAATGTAAACTAGCACAGTAATTAAATAAATAGCACAGGTGGATACAGATCTTCTATTCAGACTAGGACCAAAGAGAACACCCATTCATTAACTTTTGCAACAGAAAAATAATGGTTCTGGTGGGAGTCCACCCAATATAGAGAAAACTTATGCGATGTAAGAAAAAACACGTTAATTCGGTAAGTCTTCTCGCATATGAGAAACAAATCTGGCTTCACATACTTCCTACCTCGAAGAAAAGTTAAGGGAAACAGGAATTAGAGAAGCAGTCTTGAACAAATGTTTGTAACAAACTCAGTAGCACGCAGTCCTTGAATTAACGATCATTGAAGACAATTTGTACAACAGCAACAAAAAATGACGATCTAATTCACGTAAGATTTCAGCTTATAATTTGTCATTTCATATCCATGGCGATATGTACTAATTCTCTATATCATTTATTCTGGAGCATTTTGTACACGAAACTATATTAGCACTGTCAGGTGACATTTTTTTAACAATAAATAGGACATATAAATTATCACGACTTGTGTTCACCTCGCAGTCTTCTCGCTCAATACATAAATCTTTGTGATCGCTTCACCAAATTTGTAATAGGTAAAAATGAATGTAGTGCAGGTTAATAAATTGTGCCGTAACTTCTTATTGGACCGTCCATTATGGAGAACGTTCTAACGAGCACAATTTATTAGTATTATTTATTTAAAGAAAAAAGTAAAGTATAAAGGACACGTAAAGACGGGCCTGGCACAATGCAATCTGAGCACAATCAAACTGACTCTTCATATGCCCTGAAGCGTTCATTAACAGGGCAACAAAAACGTTAATGCTTGACTTTCCCTCTCTCTCTCTCTTTCTCTATGGCTCACTCTAGCTTGCTTTTTTTCTCTTTCTCTCTGTCTTTCTCTCACACATACACATAAAATCTCTCACTGTTCCTCTCTGTCACTCTCTCATTTTTTCCACGAAAAGACAACACACTATCTGCAGCTCAGAGAAAACTGGGCTGTTTTGGAGTGAAACCCGTCAGTCAACATTTGTGTCCCATTTTTAAAAGAAATTATTATTTACAACTTAAGTTGTACAAACTACAGTATGAAAATTAACACAGCAAAAACAGAGACTGTGAGAATAAGCAAATTAAGACACCCACTAAAAATTAAGATCAAAGATAAAGAAATAAAACAAGTAGAGGAATTCAAGTATTTGGGCACAATGTTTACAGAAGATAGAAAACTAGACAGAGAAATTCACATGAGAATACAAGAAGCAAATGCTGTCACATACCAGCTTTCACCATTGTTAAGACATCCAAACATTTCTATAGCAGCTAAACAACAAATGATAAATAGCATCTTCATACCAACTTTGTGCTAGGAAAGTCAAACATGAACCCTTTCTAAATTACATTTAAGAAAGATCAATACATGTGAGATGCGATGCTTGAGAAAAGTAACTAACAACACAAGAAGAGATAGAATACCAAATGAAACCATAAGAAAAATGGTAGGAATAAAACCCTGCCAAGAATATATAGAACAACAACAACTTAAATGGTTGGGCCACCTGGTCAGAATGAATCCTCACCAATCACCATCAAGGGCGTTCTTCTCGAGAATGCATGGAAAAAGACCAAGAGGAAGACCTAGAAGAAGATGGATGGATACAGTGATAGACATGTAACAACAAAGGAAAATCACTAGTTCAGACAGTTCGAACAGCTCAAGAACGACAAATGGTATAAACCACGACACCTTTTTGGTATCAGTGAGAAAGAGAAAAGAAGAAAGTTTACAACTCGCCCAGGAAGTGACTGACTTTTCAATAAGAAGTTGAGAAAATATTTGAGAGGTAATTTATTTCTTCATCGTATTCTCATCAGATACCATACATCAGCAGCAACAGTTTAGTTGATTCAACTGTTCGTTTCGGTGCTTGTGATTTGGAGTGTTCCCCGATAACTAAAAGAATCATTGTAGACATCGATATTTCTGGTTCACTGATCCGACCATCAGCTGTGATGCGTTGACAGCTTCCAGGCCTCTTCGTCAATACCTCGTCGATGAAGAGCCCCGTCACGCCAAGTGGCGTATGCGAATATGGTGTTAGTGACCATACATTTTACAGACCTTCAGCACAAGATTTTTGGGGTAATGTGGTCGGTATTACGCCCGTGCCGCTTTACTTTCTCAGAAAAAATCCGGTACCCATTTAAGGCTGGGTGAACCCGGAAGCCGTCGGTTGGGATCGAACCCTACCTCTTGTCCTTTGTAGTCTAGTTCAGGATACTGGTAGTAAGCCAGGTTTATTGCTCCTTCAGTCTAATTTATGGAGTCTAGCACACAATTTGTGTGTATAGCACAGGTGAGGTGTTTGAGGAAAGCGCTTGGAGTGACCGGAAGAAAATGGAAGGTGTGGTAAAGAGAGAGTGATGATACGATCAATTCTGAGGAACAGAAAAGTGAAATGGTTTGCTTATCTGGGAAGAATGCCAAGAGATTCTTTCTTCTTCTTTTTTCTCTTTTCACTGATACCTAATAGGTGTAGTGGTTTATATCATTTGTCGTTCTTGAGCTGCTCGAACTGTCTTAAATAGTGATTTTCCTTTGTTGTTACATGTCTCTGTCACTGCATCTATCCATCTTATTTTGTGTCTTCCTCTTGGTTTTTTTTCCATGCATTCTAGAGAAGAACGCCCTTGATGGTGATTGGTGAGGGTTCATTCTGACCAGGTGGCCAAACCATTTAAGTTGTTGTTGTTCTATATATTCTTGGCAGGGTTTTATTCCTACCATTTTTCTTATGGTTTCATTTGGTATTCTATCTCTTCTTGTGTTGTTTGTTACTTTTCTCAAGCATCGCATCTCACATGTATTGATCTTTCTTAAATGGGATTTAGAAAGGGTGATCATGTCTCTCCACAACTTTCGATCTCGACAGTTATTTATCATTTCTGTTGTTGACTTTCTGCCAAACCATTCTTTTAAGCTGTCTAGTATTTTTTCTCTTTGCTTCCCTCTATCTCTTCATCCTTCAATTTTCCCAGTTGTTAAAATATACTCCAGCTGTTCTCTTCTCATTACATGGCCAAAAAATGATAATTGTTTCTTCCTAATATTGGAAATTAGCTCTTTTTTTGCTCTGCCCTCTTTCAGAACGTTTTCATTACTCTTCTTAGCTGTCCATGGTATTCTCAACATTCTTCTGTACAACAACATTTCTACAGACTCCAGTGCTTTCCTTGTCTGTTGTCCTATTGTCCATGATTCACATTCATATGTTAAGACTGGCTCTACATAACATTTAAGAAATCTTTTTCTTGTTTCTATTATGAAAAATGGATTGCATACCTTCCTCATTTTTTGGAAAGCTGCTTTTGACTGAGCCATTCTGTATCTCACCTCTGTTGTACCTCTTCCGTCTGAGGTTAACAAAGTTCCCAAATATTTAAATTCATTTACCTGTTTTAATATTTTTCCACTTGTCTTTATTTTGAACTGAGGTGGTGTCTTTTTCCTTGTTATTACCATTACTTCTGTCATTTGTAGAGAATAGAAAACGTATATTAAAAGAGAAGATGGAAGAAACGCTGGTGGTGGAACCTGTGTAAGATGGGTGGACAACAATATCGAATGATGACGTATGAGGCTGCAGAAAGGTAAAATCTATAACCTCGAGACCCGAATAGGTATGACAGGAAGCGAAGAGAATGAATAAGAGAGTGTGAGGGAGACTCACTAAATGAAACACTTTTTGATAAGGATTAGTCTCATCTGCTACTTTCAAATTTAATCTAACAGAAATCTATAGCAGTATAGTTTTAGCTGTCAAATATTTCCTTATCAAACAAAGATAGGGTTATGCTTAAATACTGTAGCACACATCCCAGAATACTTTAGCGCAACAAAACCAGTAAATAAATACTACTGGACATATATAAAAACCCGCTCAGTTATCGTTATGTGTTGAAGCTAGGTAAAGGTAAAGGGTTTTTGTTTCAGTAAGCCACCGCACATTTTATGAGTGAGGTGGTCGGTATCATGCCAGGCCGCCCTAGTTACGCAAGAAAGAAATAACAAAGGTTCCCATTTTTGAAGGCAAAATGAACCCCGACACTGAACCGATTAACAAAAAAAATGCACCTCATCTGGGAATTCAATCTGAAACTCTCTGGTCAGTAGCGAGCGCGCAAACGACTGAGCCACCACCTGTTCTCTCATTAGCAAAACGACAGGTTTAATCTCTTAGCCCTTGCTCTAACCTAACCAAATATCAATTAGGGGAAAAAACAGAAGCGGGCGAAATCGTTATTCTCAAATGCCATTATATTGTTGCTAATTTATAGATAAAAATAGACAAGAGTACGACAACTTTGTGGGTAAATCATTTTAATGTGGGAAAGAGAAAAAAAAACATTTTCTGCATTCTTTGTTTTCTATGTAATTAGCTTCACGGTCAGGAGTGTATTTTTTATGTCTTAATGCCAGTTTAAGCTTGATTGGATGGTAATGCCGAGTGTCAAGAACGGCCTGGGGAAATCTATTAATTTGTCTTCCAAACGCCGGTAAAGCTACAATCCGCTTAGGCCGGCTTGGACTGATTGGCCAATTCACTTTGATATCGACTTTCACTTGTCATTCACGTTACATCGCAGTAACTGCATCTACACTGTCGCTTGCATCACGTCTCCAGGCTTGATTGACAAATCAGACAGCGTGTTTAGCCTAAAGATGATTTCTTGGGAGAGATGTCCTAATGACGTCTAGGAAGAAATATTCTTTACTATTATTTGTATCGGAATATTTCCATTCATTATATGGGTTTGTATTTATTGTAACATTGTTTTACACTGTGTCCGTAAGAAATTGCACAGTATGTTTATTTATTAATAAAGTTTGTCTCTTTTTCTGGGACTTCCCGAAAAACAGTGCCCATGTTGGACCGGATGTTCAGAGAGTACAGTGACCGTGCTGTAGTTGTTGTGATGGACTTGGTCAAGGTCATCGATTGTATTAATACCGACCTTGGGATTCTTCCAAAACTGTTGACATTTTCCAGTATAGCGAGCACGGGCTGACGTCAGCTGTCTATAGCTCTCATAGCTTGGACATTACAATATTCGGGTGATTTCTGGAAAACTCTCTCAGGCCTTTTAAACCTAAATATGGCTAAGGTTTTTATGGGGGTTTTTTTTCTCGGTTTAGTCGAGTTGACTAAAGTAGGTAACCGACATCAGGTGCTCTCTTTTCGGTGAATTTGTTTGAAATTGTTGCCTGTACAGCCGATTATGGTTTGTGCGGAAATCCAACCTGTTAATGTCATAACCAATAATGCGCAATGGATGTACATGTTTCTCTTTGTGTGTGTGTGTGTGTGTGTGTGTGTGTGCGCGTGCGCGTGCGCGTGTGCGTGTGCGTGTGCGTGTGCGTGTGCGTGTGCGTGTGCGTGTGCGTGTGCGTGTGCGTGTGCGTGTGCGTGTGCGTGTGCGTGTGCGTGTGCGTGTGCGTGTGCGTGTGCGTGTGCGTGTGCGTGTGCGTGTGCGTGTGCGTGTGCGTGTGCGTGTGCGTGTGCGTGTGCGTGTGCGTGTGCGTGTGCGTGTGCGTGTGCGTGTGCGTGTGTGTGTGTGTGTGTGTGTGTGTGTGTGTGTGTGTGTGTGTGTGTGTGTGTGTGTGTGTGTGTGTGTGTGTGTGTGTGTGTGTGTGTGTGTGTGTGTGTGTGTGTGTGTGTGTGTGTGTGTGTGTGTGTGTGTGTGTGTGTGTGTGTGTGTGTGTGTGTGTGTGTGTGTGTGTGTGTGTGTGTGTGTGTGTGTGTGTGTGTGTATAGAGACTAGCGTAGTTGCCTAAAACGCTATCTCGCTTTGTTCTCAAAGCCTTTGTGCATATACAGGGCAAGCAAGGAGGTCGACTTTGTCAACATAATTTGTCCAGCCGCTTAGGGGAATACTGTGACATGAGGTGGACCGGATACGTGGAATTTCCGACTGCAATGAAACTTATTCTGTGGATAGAATGGAATTGACCTTTTCATTCAAAAGTTATTATTTTTTAGTAATATTGATATAAAGAAATATTGAGTAGTGATCTTCATGGTCATATGTACCACTGTACCCAGTGTCTGGTCCATGTTATTCTTCTCTGTATTCTTTGCATAGACTACAATTAAATAAGACCTACAATTAAATAAGACCTACAATTAAATAAGACCTACAATTAAAAATCACACTTGAGGGAATACATCTGGAGACAGTTCAGAGCTACAACTACCTGGGACATACTATAACCAATGATGGAAAATATAAAATTGAAATAAACAAAAGAATATGTATGGCAAAAAATAATTTTAATGCCATGAAAAATATACTAAAAACAAAACAAATATCAGAAGGGCAGAAACTAAGAATGGCACAATGTTACATCTTCTCAGTCTTCCTCTATGGTGCAGAAACATGGACATTAGACAAGAAAACATAAAAGAAAATTTAATCCTTTGAAATGTGGATTTATAGAAGAATAGGTAGAATTGGATGGAAAGAAAACAAAACAAACGAAGAAGTTTTAAAACAACTGAAATTAAAAAGAGAACTACTAAATACAATTAAGACACGACAAATGAAATTTTTTTCCCATGTTAAAAGACACAAAAGCTTACTAAAAGTAATATTGGAAGGGGAAATACAAGGTAAAAGAGGCAGAGGCAGACCAAGACTAACATGGACGAGTAACATCAAAAGATGGTCAAGTCAATCTATGACAGCATGCACCATCAAAGCAAGAAACAGATTAGAATGGCGATCCATGCTAGCCAACCTTCGTTGTGGAGACGGCACTTGATGATGATGATGATTCTTTGTATTTTTTTGTTTCCGGTTGTATCCAAAATGAAGGAATTATTTTTCTCTGGCTTGGTATAGAACCGTTGATCAGAGGTTTAACAAGCCGCTATCGTAAAAACGATTTTGTTAATGAAACGTAGACATGATGAATGTTTCCCAATAGAAACTGGGGTTAAACAAGGATGTATTTTATCGCCATTGTTATTTGGAGTTGTTATGGACTTCATAATGAAGAAATGCTGCACTGGTAATAAAGGCATCGAATGGATACAAAGAGACCATTTGGAGGACCTCGACATTGCTGATGACATTGTTCTCATCAGCAGTCAGATAAAAACGATGCAGGAAAACACAAATGAACTATCATCAATAGCCAGCAAAATTGAGCTTGAGATCAATAATGAAAAGACTAAAGTCATGAAAAGCTTAATTCCAACAGACGACAAAATATACATGGAAAACAAACCAGTGGAAGAGATCGATCACTTTATCTATCTTGGAAGTCACATTGATCGAGAAGGGGATACAAGCAAAGAAATTACAATCAGAACAGCTAAAGCAGCAGTGTCTTTCGGAAGCCTTGAAAAGTTGTGGAAATCAAAACTCATCAGCACAAACACAAAAATTAGACTATTGAAATCAAATGTACTATCAACCACTACGTATGCGTGTGAAAGCTGGAAAACAACAAGGGACGTAGAAACAAAGCTGAACACATTCGAGAATAAATGTCTAAGGAAAATACTTGGTATAGCGTGGAACGAATTCAAAACAAACGAGAAAAATAGATAAATCGCCAATCAACCACTAATATCTTCAGTAATAAAGAAAATACGATGGCCATATGTTGGATATGTGATGAGAAGAGATAATTAACCGAATAGCAAAACAAGCTCTCATGTGGGAAACAACAGGTAAGAGAAAAAGAGGAAGCCCCAGAGAGACACTGAGAAGAACATTGATGAGAGAGGCAAGAGCAGCAGGAATCGGCTCCCTCAATGAGATCGACCCAGCCGTTGGCAGAAATGGGTACCAAGGTAGTACTCTGGGAAGTTGAGGAATGCCGCCTCGCATCGTGAGTTTTGATCCTTGAAGCGACACTATACAGAAGTCTCCGAACTCTTCTAGGCCGAGCACATATGGGTGAAAACTCGCGTGCTAAGTCGCCGATTTATGTCTCGTACTTTACCTTTGAATCATTGACAGTAGATAAACAAATGAAAAGACGATTTGAGGACACAGAGATGGGATTTCTCAGAAGAATGTTGAAATTTTCCTGGACAGCTGAAAAGACCAATGAGGAGATTCTCAAAGAGGTGAACACTAAAAGGTAGCTCCTAAAAAAACATCCGAAAGAAACAATCAAAATTTTTCTGGCACATCATGAGAAGAGGAAAGTTGGAATACTTGGTTACAACTGGCAAAATAAAAGGAAAGAGAGATCGAGGACGACAAAGAGAGAAAATACTGGATAGCTTGGTTTCATGGCATGGAAAACAGTCAACAACAGAACTGATACGATGCACTGTAGATAGAAGATTGTGAAAGGACATGATCGTCTACGCCAACCGGTATGGCACATGATGATGATGCCCTGTATAAAGTCGTTAGTAGAGTAAAGAGGTACATTTTTCCGTCAATGTATTTGGAAATAAAATGACGATTGGAGGGACAATGTTCTTCCTCGTTGTTATTACTTTCTCCAACTCAACGATACTCATTATTTTTGTCTTGCTGTCTGGCTGCATGTTGAAATTGGACCAGCACTCATTTTGATCCTAACCGCTTTGTTAATAACTTCTTCAACAACGTTTTCAACAAGTTCCACAATCGTAACCAAAACTCTCTACAGGCGTCTGAGGTCCACGCACTTTCCGTCAACTCTGCCTAATTTTCCTGTTTCAACTAATCCAATTTTACCCAGATCTTACACAAATTCCCCCCCCCCCCCCCCCAAAAAAAAAAAAAAAAAAAAAAATCATTTCTTCCTCTCTAGCCTATTCATGATTCAATCGTTCCACCCATTTATTTGATATCACCAGGACGGGCTCAAAGAACTCAAGCACATTGAATAAAACAGTAATATATGAGTTCGTAGAGTTGCACCAAAGACCCAGCCCAGAAAGAGAAAATGAATAAAGCAGACATGAAGTTGCTTTAAATAATGTTATTGATGTATGCATTTTGGACAAACGAAGATGGAAGTCTCGGCGAGCATGCTGATGAATGCAACAGTCTCAGTCAAGGATCGTTGAGAAAGGGCTCTATTAGTTTAAAATTCTGCAGGAGAGAAATAGGCAGGTTTTTTTATTTATTGAGAACACGAGGTTCCGAGGAGAATCGATGTAATTGGGTGGTGTAGGGAGTGTACGAGTATGCAGTTTTTGTTTCTTTGTCATCGCTTTGATGCGAGCGGAGGTTTCCAGACAAACACTGTGGGATGGGAGAGTGCAGCATTGAATACCAGTACGGTAATGTGTTAGAATATGGGTGATACTTAGTGCAGTTCTGAATAAATAGAATGGGAAGTACTTTGATATATGAATGTATTATAGGTAATGAAGAGTTTCGTACATATGCAGGGATATTTTGATATATTGTAGGCACAGAGATATGGGATGTTTAGGTAAATAGATAACTGATTATTTGGTAAATAGATCTGAATTGTATAGTCCATATAGAGATATCGGTTTAACCATTATCATCAAGTACCGGGCCTGCTGGCGTAGGTGATCATATCTCTCCACAATTTTCAATCTCGACAATTATTTATCATTTCTGTTGTTGACTTTCTGCCAAGCCATTCTCTTAAGCTTTCTAGTATTTTTTCTCTTTGCTTTCCTCTATCTTTTCGTCCCTCAATTTTCCAATTTGTTACAATATATTCCAGCTGTTCTCTTCTCATTATATGGCCAAAAAATGATGATTGTTTCTTCATAATATTGGAAATTAGCTCTCTTTTTGCTTTGACTTCTTTCAGAACGTTGTTATTACTCTTCTTAGCTGTACATGGTATTCTCAACATTCTTCTGTAAAACCACATTTCTACAGACTCCAGTGATTTTCTTGTTTGTTGTCCTATTGTCCATGATTCACATCCATATGTTAAGACTAACTCTAAGTAACATTTAAGAACTCTTTTTCCTTCTTTGTACAATTGGTTTAATACATAAAGTTAAAACAATCTCTTAAAAACAAGTAATGGTTTGGTAAACAGATACAGAACAATTTGGTTGTAAAATAAGGAACGTTTTTTTAAATTGATGGAAACAGTTAAAATATCTAGCTGTCCCAGTCTTGTGATTTTTGTTTCTAAATAGCTGAGAGATGTTGACGTATGGCTCATTAATTACTTACAAATATTTGTGGAATGTAAATTCTATATGCTGTTTAGTGAATGTTGGATACTTTCTTAAATGAGTAGTTAACGTTTGGTATTATCTCCAAAAAAAAAATAGTATTTTCTTCGTCTTTTTTCTTCCATATTTGCCAAAAGCTCTTCTTCTGCTTTTTTTCCTTCCTCACTTGCCTTTCAGCATTTAGAGGTTAGATCATTTGCGATCTTTTGCGGTATTTTGCTCTTCTGCTGGCATTTCCCGCTGTTAGGTTTCCTAGTGTTTATTTCATTTATCCGTCTATTTTCTGTGTAGAAATCTATCGATGTAATCACCTTGCAAGTGTGTTTTTCTTGCCATATTAATATCGAAACGTTTATAATTTTGTACTTGCTTCTTGTTATTAAAGCATCTATATACCTTTCTATCTTTATTTCATTTTTTCCAACTTTGTTTTAGTTTATTTCGATGGCTACAACGAGAACAAGGGTTAGAATGCTGATCAGTTCTAATTCATTGATATTTCACAAGTAGCCTGTCACGAGACGTAGCTGAGGGCTTTAATTGATAATAAATAACATATATTGTTCTTTGTTTTTTCTGTTGTTGTTTATTTGTAATTTTTTCCGAGTGCTAACACATACCTTTTCCTTCTATTATTCCCTATTATCGCCTCGGAAGTTTCCCTATTTAATAATATTTATTTATTATTATTTGTCTCCTGAGGGCTTTAACCCAAGCGCTGTTCCAATTTATAATGGATACTTTATGAAAGATAAACAAACAAATCAGCTAAGAGAAGTAATGTAAAACTATTTTTTTTAAACTACGATGACGGTATTTATCTTATTTCTGATCTTTGATCGAGGGAAAGGAGAAATATGCGGCTGGAGACCGAAAGTAGCATGCCAGTCCAGTCGTCTAGATGTTTTCAGGTCAAAGATTTTATTTCATACCGATAGAAAAAAAAACACTTTAAATTCACATCAGATTTCAATCCGAGTTCACCTGATCTAGAGATTGGCAATAATTGTTATCCACCTGGCCATTTATAGTAGCGTGGATTTATGTAAATAAACGTATTTTGTACATTGTTTCATTAATATTATTGTAGTTTAAATATAGATGCAAAAAGTTTTACAATAAAAATTTAACTAAAAAGAAAATGCAGGAAGGCTTAAAGTTGATGACAAAGTAATTCTCATCTCATTTACATTTTTAAAAAAAAAGTTAAAATAAAAATTGATCTGGCCCATTCTTCGAGATATCTTGACATAAAGCCTCTCTTTCTTATTACTCTCCCGTCAGTATCGCACTGGTTAATTAGATGTGACACAAACATTACAGCTAAAAGTGGCTTGGAACCTGCCCTGATAGACAAAGCTTACAGAGAACACATTGTTCAAAATGAGTAGTTATATAAGTTTGGCTTTTTTTTTTATTTTAATTTGGCAATTGCACCTTACGATTGTCTCATAATCAGATGATCGTATTGAGGCTTAAAATAGGAATTTCATCTATTTCTTTAGTGTGCGCTCTAATTGTGAAGTTGAGTAATTTTAATTTTCAACAAAGAAAAATAAATAAATAACACCGGTTGGGTCAAGGCTATTGAAAGCAACACGGATTTATTTTTTTTTTTTTAAACCTGGGTATTTCATGTGCGTCATGTCTGTTCACAAGAAGGCAGAAAGCATATGGGATGTGTAAAAAAAAATAAGTACCCCCGTCACGCCAAGTGGCGTATAGGGAATATGATGTTAGTGACCATAAATTTTACAGACCTTCAGCACATGATTTTTGGGGTAATGTGGTCGGTATTACGCTCGTGCCGCTTTACTTTCCCAGAAAAAAATCCGGTACCCATTAAAGGCTGGGTGAACCCGGATGCGGCGTCGGTTGGGATCGAACCCTACCCCTTGTTCTTTGCTGTTTTGTCTGGTAGCAAGGAGAAAGTGGTGGGGTGTAACGTACACTCCTACAAAGTATGGTAGCAGCTTTACAAAATAAGAACAAAACATTGTCAAGACGTTTCGACCTACAATTTGGATACTAGCACGATATATATATATATATATATATATATATATATATATATATATGTATATATCATATACTTAATAAATGAACTATCAACATATATATCCATCATCATCTACTTAATAAGGAAAATATCAACATATATAGCCATCATCATCTACTTAATAAATGAACTATCAACATATATAGCCATCATAATCTACTTAATATGCGATGTTACCCTGTCCTCTTATCAAGTAACGGAGTAAACCATGCAATAATAAAGGAGAAATCCATACAATAATTAAGGAGAAAACCATGCAATAATTAAGGTGAAAACCATACAATAATTAAGGAGAAAACCATGCAATAATTAAGGAGAAAACCATACAATAATTAAGGAGAAAACCATACAATAATTAAGGAGAAAACCATACAATGATTAAACAGAAAACCATACAATAATTAAGGAGAAAATCACGCAATAATTAAGGAGAAAACCATACAATAATTAAGGAGAAAAACCATACAATAATTAAGGAGAAAACCATACAATAATTAAACAGAAAACCATACAATAATTAAGGAGAAAATCACGCAATAATTAAGGAGAAAACCATACAATAATTAAGGAGAAAAACCATACAATAATTAAGGAGAAAATCATGCAATAATTAAGGAGAAAACCATACAATAATTAAGGAGAAAACCATACAATAATTAAGGAGAAAATCATGCAATAATTAATGAGAAAACTATACAATAATTAAGGAGAAAACCATACAATAATTAAGGAGAAAACCATACAAAAATTAAGGAGAAAACCATACAATAATTAAGGAGAAAATCATGCAATAATTAATGAGAAAACCATACAATAATTAAGGAGAAAACCATACAATAATTAAGGAGAAAATCACGCAATAATTAAGGAGAAAACCATACAATAATTAAGGAGAAAAACCATACAATAATTAAGGAGAAAATCATGCAATAATTAAGGAGAAAACCATACAATAATTAAGGAGAAAACAATACAATAATTAAGGAGAAAACCATGCAATAATTAAGGAGAAAATAATGCAATAATTAAGGAGAAAACCATACAATAATTAAGGAGAAAATCATGCAATAATTAAGGAGAAAACCATACAATAATTAAAGAGAAAACCATACAATAATTAAGGAGAAAACCATACAATAATTAAGGAGAAAAAATTCGCATAAGCGGCAGAATAATCCAAGAATCTCTAGTGACGTATACATTATTATCTTTTTCTATGAGCGCTTTCACTCTTGACTGATCTTGTATCTTATTTTACTTCATAGAACAATGAACGGTACAACAAATTATTAATTCAGATAGCTTCTTTCTTGTAAGGAATACTAAAAAAAAAAAAAAAAACGTGCAATAGAAGCAAGAAATTTTGATGTCTTTTTTTTTTTTTTTACATTTTTTGGATACACCCCCGGTGCGGTGCTGTCGTGTAACAGTTTGTGTCGGAAAGTGTTTGCAGAGTTATCCTCGAAGACAAAACTAAAGTAGTCATCATTACATATCAAACAAGGTACTGTGCTGGTACATAGTAAGTAGTAAAGTACCCCCGTTACGCCAAGTGGCGTATAGGGAAATATGGTGTTAGGGACCCTATATTTTACAGACCTTCAGCACATGATTTTTGGGGTAATGTGGTCGGTCTTACGCCTGTGCTGCTTTATTTTCCCAGAAAAAAATCCGGTACCCATTTAAGGCTGGGTGAACCCGGAAGCCGTCGATTGTGATCGAACCCTACCCCTTGTCCTTTGTAGTCCAGTTCACTAACCACTGAGCTATCGCGGCTCCCTCGCTGGTACATAGCTCCTTTAAAATTATACTTTAGTAATTCCCTTATATATGCCACTATCTTTCCCGATAAAACAGATCATTAGTCAATCTTTGTTTTTCTTTTAGTGCCAGGAAATGTTGCATGTGCTTAGAAGAAAAAACAGGACCTGTGATTCGTTGACCAGTTCCGATAAGACTGCACACTTGATCTCACCAAACAATTAGGTCGGATGAAGAAAGACGAACCCTGTCATCCATCAAGTGGGGCCTATAGCGAATATGGTACAGCGCGCAGTCGACCATCGATACATTACGAGCTAATATGGTAAAGTAAATGTAAAGTACGAGACTTGAATTATTGTCTTAGCACGCGAGTTTTCACCCATATGTGCTCAGTCAAACAACACTATGGTAAATTGCATTATTTGGCAACAATCCTTTGATTTCAAGATGAGCCGCTAGCTTTTTTCTGAGGACTTTTTTGAGAACCTTTCCATTGACATTCTGCACAGTAATAATGTGACATCCGCTGAGTGTGGACTTATCTTTGCTCGGCTTAGGGAGCGGAACCAGACAGCTATGTAACCAGTTTTCTGGGACGTTCACAGACCTGACTGATGTCTGCAGTGATTCTCTTTACAATGTCAGGCTCTGCCTCCTTTAAATGACTGTATCTGATACCATCAGGACCTGGATCGCTGTCTTTGGCATTCTTGATCGTGCGAACTACATCCTCAAAACTGATTTGGTCCTCGGGAAGCACTTGTCTCAATGTTGTCGATAGTGTGGTTCTAACCATCTCGGACAATGTGATGTCGTCATGATGTGTTTGGGTAATGACCCTCTCCAAAAAGTCCATGATTGTTTGCACATCAGTGAACAGCATTCTTCCTTCATTATTATTGTCCTAGATGGTATTGTTAACTCCTGGCATACTGCAATGTTGTAACCATCGTGAGGAGTCCGACTATTATATATTTGGGAATAACATTTGATAGGTCCCTTTCTTTCAATCCACACGTGAGCAATGTTATTCAGAAGGCAAAGAGAGGTGTTGTCAGCGCAATCAAGGTCATGGCCAGGGAGAACCACCAGCAATCGTTACTATTCTCGCTCATGCATGCTGTGGTGTTCTCATTACTGGATTATGGTTTGGGTATGCTCACTCTCTCATGCATGCTGTGGTGTTCTCATTACTGGATTATGGTTTGGGTATGCTCACTCTCTCATGCATGCTGTGGTGTTCTCATTACTGGATTATGGTTTGGGTATGCTCACTCTCTCATGCAGGCTGTGGTGTTCTCATTACTGGATTATGGTTTGGGTATGCTCACTCTCTCATGCAGGCTGTGGTGTTCTCATTACTGGATTATGGTTTGGGTATGCTCACTCTCTCATGCAGGCTGTGGTGTTCTCATTACTGGATTATGGTTTGGGTATGCTCACTCTCTCATGCAGGATGTGGTGTTCTCATTAGTGGATTATGGTTTGGGTATGCTCACTCGTCAACCACCCACTAATATCTTCAGTAATCAAGAAAAGACGATTGTCACATGTTGGTCATGTGATGAGAAGAGATAATAACCGAATAGCAAAGCAAGCCCTCATATGGGAAACAACAGGTAAGAGAAAAAGAGGAAGACCCAGGGAGACACTGAGAAGAACATTGATGAGAGAGGCAAGAGCAGCAGGATTCGGCTCCCTCAATGAGATAGAGCTGCTTGCACAGAACAGAGACAGATGGCGAGATTTGATAAAATATCTTTAAAAGAAAACTGCTAGAACAAAAATTCAGATAGGAGAAGGTGTATCTTGGTCTACGCCCTATGGGCCGGCTACGGCTCGAAAGGTCAATAGATAGATGCTCACTCTCCCGTCAATTCAGATCGCAAAGTTGGGAATGGTTCAGAATAAGGGTCTACGGGCAGTTCTCGGATGCATCAGAGATACTCTTATCCTTTAAATAAGATGATTACATGATTTACCGAGCATTAGAGTGCGGCATAGATCTGCTCAGGTCCTGGCTTATTTGAACACGGTAAGGAGCATAAATATCCCTTGAATTCAGAATTGGGTGCGACCAAAGGCAGGCTCGCTGGGCGTGAAAAATACTGGATGGCCGAAACGGAGGAGTCCATAAGGTGAGTATGCGATTTGATTGACACTAGGGCTGGGAATGATTGGACAGAAGTAACAGCAGAGAAAAATAGGCTAAGCAATATAGTTATCCAGCTCGGCGGGGTTGTTATTGTTGTTGTTGACGGAATGCCACGAAATGATGCGGGCAGGTTACCCTTTGACTCATTTGATATGGCGGATCGTAATGGCTTTATTGACATTCCCGACTGTTACTGGAGAAGTTGGAGTTCGTCTATCCCAGGCTATGCTGGGAAACTACTAGTCCAGCCCAGAGGTACTGCAATACTGGGTCTTCTATATCAGTAGCAGCCACCACTACAGGGAACACGGCGATCCTAGCTTCTGTTAGCCAGCCTGTTTTGATGCAGACTGTTACCATGGGAGACCACGAGGAGGTAGAACTGCTAGGTCTTGGTCTGCTGATGGTGTGCTGAACCTGCTATTGCGACCGCAGGTCGCATGCGCTTCTGCTCCCCCCCCCCCCCCCAAAAAAAAAAAAAAAAAAATCGGCAGGGCAAATAATAATTTAAATATCGCAAATGTGCCCATGATGCTACCGAGGTCGTTATAAGGGTATTTATCGAAAATGTGTCCTCACCTCGGGATCCTATCATCTGCAGGATGGTTCTGTATTCCTATGACAGCGCAGTAGTTGTGATTGTGTGGTATACCAGCAGGGCAGTGAAGTGGTTCTGGCAAGTTTAGAATTCCGGCATTCAGCATGAAAATGGAGATAGAAGCAGCAACAGCGGCGATTATATGGTTGGTTACACAGAAGGTGGATCACGCAGAGACTGATTTGCAAAGTTTGCTACATAGGATTGACAGAGAGTGGCTGCAGCAAGAGTGAATGCAGCTCTTGGATGACTCTAAAGTAAGCGCGTTAACATATTTGTACAGTTCAAGGCACGCTGGTAAACATGGCAGTGAAATAGCCGACAAGCTCGCTGGTGTACATGGCAATGGAATAGCCGACAAGCTCGCTGGTGTACATGGCAATGAAATAGCCGACAAGCTCGCTGGTGTACATGACAATGAAATAGCCGACAAGCTCGCTGGTGTACATGGCAATGAAATAGCCGACAAGCTCGCTGGTGTACATGGCAATGAAATAGCCGACAAGCTCGCAGGTGTACATGACAATGAAATAGCCGACAAGCTCGCTGGTGTACATGGCAATGAAATAGCCGACAAGCTCGCTGGTGTACATGACAATGAAATAGCCGACAAGCTCGCTGGTGTACATGGCAATGAAATAGCCGACAAGCTCGCTGGTGTACATGGCAATGAAATAGCCGACAAGCTCGCAGGTGTACATGACAATGAAATAGCCGACAAGCTCGCAGGTGTACATGGCAATGAAATAGCCGACAAGCTCGCTGGTGTACATGGCAATGAAATAGCCGACAAGCTCGCTTGTGTACATGGCAATGAAATAGCCGACAAGCTCGCTGGTGTACATGGCAATGAAATAGCCGACAAGCTCGCAGGTGTACATGGCAATGAAATAGCCGACAAGCCTGCTGGCAGCTCTGGCACTGAGTGTGTGGTCTTACTCTGGACAAAAAAAGGCATCACCAAGTTTGTTCTTTATTCCTTAAGAGAAAAGGAGAAGAATGGGTGGGACAATGATGTATACACTGAGAGACTGAGGAGTCTAAAGGTGGGACAATGATGTATACACTGAGAGACTGAGAAGTCTAAAGGTGGGACAATGATGTATACACTGAGAGACTGAGGAGTCTAAAGGTGGGGCAATGATGTATACACTTAGAGATTGAGGAGTCTAAAGGTGGGACAATGATGTATACACTTAGAGATTGAGGAGTCTAAAGGTGGGACAATGATGTATACACTTAGAGATTGAGGAGTCTAAAGGTGGGACAATGATGTATACACTTAGAGACTGAGGAGTCTAAAGGTGGGACAATGGTGTATACACTTAGAGACTGAGGAGTCTAAAGGTGGGGCAATGATGTATACACTTAGAGATTGAGGAGTCTAAAGGTGGGACAATGATGTATACACTTAGAGATTGAGGAGTCTAAAGGTGGGACAATGATGTATACACTTAGAGATTGAGGAGTCTAAAGGTGGGGCAATGATGTATACACTTAGAGATTGAGGAGTCTAAAGGTGGGACAATGATGTATACACTTAGAGATTGAGGAGTCTAAAGGTGGGACAATGGTGTATACACTTAGAGATTGAGGAGTCTAAAGGTGGGACAATGATGTATACACTTAGAGATTGAGGAGTCTAAAGGTGGGGCAATGATGTATACACTTAGAGATTGAGGAGTCTAAAGGTGGGACAATGATGTATACACTTAGAGATTGAGGAGTCTAAAGGTGGGACAATGATGTATACACTTAGAGATTGAGGAGTCTAAAGGTAGAAAAGGAATCTGGTCGATCCGGAGTGCATAATGGGAAAAACAGACATAACTACAATCAACACCTTACAGGAGCAGTCTTCAATAAATGCTGGGAAGGGGTGGTGGAGCGGATATGGGAATGTCTCAATTGCAATAAAACTGATTACATGAGTAGGATAGAATATATTTTTTTAGATAAAATGGAGAATTGCACAGTTCAATGATATATTTTAATAAAACAAGAAATCTATTATGCAACAAATTATTATTATTTAGGAGAGAAAGAGATCGTGACGGTGCTACAGTGAGCCAGTGTTGCTTTATGCTTGCGAGTCTGGGATAATGCACGAAAGGATACAACCTCGGATAGAATCAGTTGAGATGCGGTTACTAGAAGGACGCTGCAGGTACCGTGGACAGCCTATACATTAAGTGAAAAAAATATTAATAGAGACAGATATGAAAAGGAAAGATTATAACACAATTAGGTAGTCGATATTTGTGGGGCATGTGTAGAGAGGAGGTAGATTGTATTACTTAAAAACAACAGGAAAAATAGATGGTAGGAGAGATAGATGCAACAAATCTATGTCAATAGAAATGAGAAAGAGAGTTCATCGGTGCTATATAGAACCATTTCTGACTGTATGGAAGCGAATCATGGACAGTAGACAAACAAATGAAAAGACGATTAGAGGTCACAGAGATGGGATTTCTCAGAAGAATGATGAAAGTTCCCTGGACAACTAAAAAGACCAATGAGGAAGTTTTCAAGGAGGCCAACACAAAAATGGGAGCTCCTAAAAACCATCAGAAAGAAACAATCAATATTTTCATAAGAAGAGGAAAGTTGGAATACTTGGTTACAACTGGCAAAATAAAAGGAAAGAGATATCTCGGACGACAAAGAGAGAAAATACTGGATAGCTTGGTTTCATGGTGTGGAAAACAGTCAACAACAGAACTGATACAATGCTCTGTAGATAGTAGATTGTGGAGGGACATGATCACCTACGCCAATCGGTATGACATATGATGAATGATGAGAAGCGATAGAGGTAGACAAAGTGAGTAGATACCCAAAGGTTTGACGGCGTAACACGGGAAAAGTTGGAATTGTTGTACAACGAACAAGATAGTGGGTTAAAGGAGAGACATAACAAACGTGACTGTGCGTGGCCAATGAATGAAGGTCAACAGTTGCAATTGTTGTACAACGAACAAGATAGTGGGTTAAAGGAGAGACATAACAAACGTGACTGTGCGTGGCCAATGAATGAAGGTCAACAGTTGCAATTGTTGTACAACGAACAAGATAGTGGGTTAAAGGAGAGACATAACAAATGTGACTGTGCATGGCCAATGAATGAAGGTCAACATCTATATCTGGTCTGTATTTACATTCTGGATTTTTAAAAATAATAATTGAAGCCTTTTCTTTCAACAATAGTCTCTCTGTTTAAGACTTTGTCTTGTTAATGTCATCATAAATGTCTTCTTTATTATTGTTAATTTCTCTTTATTCCTTCATGGGGACGTTTAGCACTATCATAAATAATCTCTTCTGCCTCTCCATATTTCGGTCTGTCTGCTACCACGTGTATTTTTTTCTCCTTTAAAATTACCCACATTAAGAAACCATTGTGCTGCTGCAAACATGGTGCTTATTCCTCTTTTCTTTCTTCTTCTTCTCCATCTCAAATCTCCTCAGCTACTTCATCTTTTCCAGCAGATAAACAACGCAAACAGCGACCGACAATCTAGCGTCACCTTGTGTTACAGCAACAAAACCTCACACCCTAATTCGGTTCATGACCAGATTTCTCGCAGTGCCCAAATTAAGGCTCATTTGGCACAACCTTCTTAATCGCTAGGAAATAATTTACAGATGGCTTGAGAAATCGAATCGGTGAGGGGAAATCTTTCTTTTTATTGTAAGCAAAAATAAAAGGTGATAGATAGAAGCTGTAGTGATTAGTATAATGAGTTCTTGGAAAATTACATAAAATATTGGTTTACGAATTATTTATTTATATATTTTTTTTTGCCTCTGTTGCCTTTCAGCGTCGAGGAATAATGGAGTGGTCGGGTTAATTCCAGGCGTGTCTACTTCTTCCTGTTAATTCCCTGCGTGTCTACTGCTTCCTGTTAATTCCCTGCGTGTCTACTGCTTCCTGTTAATGTCCTGCGTGTCTACTGCTTCCTGTTAATGTCCTGCGTGTCTACTGCTTCCTGTTAATGTCCTGCGTGTCTACTGCTTCCTGTTAATGCCCTGCGTGTCTACTGCTTCCTGTTAATGTCCTGCGTGTCTACTGCTTCCTGTTAATGTCCAGCATGTCTACTGCTTCCTGTTAATGCCATGCGTGTCTACTGCTTCCTGTTAATGTCCTGCGTGTCTACTGCTTCCTGTTAATGTCGTGCGTGTCTACTGCTTCCTGTTAATGTCCAGCATGTCTACTGCTTCCTGTTAATTCCATGCGTGTCTACTGCTTCCTGTTAATGTCCTGCGTGTCTACTGCTTCCTGTTAATGTCCTGCGTGTCTACTGCTTCCTGTTAATGTCCAGCATGTCTACTGCTTCCTGTTAATTCCATGCGTGTCTACTGCTTCCTGTTAATGTCCTGCGTGTCTACTGCTTCCTGTTAATGTCGTGCGTGTCTACTGCTTCCTGTTAATGTCCTGCGTGTCTACTGCTTCCTGTTAATGTCCTGCGTGTCTACTGCTTCCTGTTAATGTCCTGCGTGTCTACTGCTTCCTGTTAATGTCCTGCGTGTCTACTGCTTCCTGTTAATGTCCAGCATGTCTACTGCTTCCTGTTAATGCCCTGCGTGTCTACTGCTTCCTGTTAATGCCCTGCGTGTCTACTGCTTCCTGTTAATGTCCTGCGTGTCTACTGCTTCCTGTTAATGCCCTGCGTGTCTACTGCTTCCTGTTAATGCTCTGCGTGTCTACTGCTTCCTGTTAATGCCCTGCGTGTCTACTGCTTCCTGTTAATGCTCTGCGTGTCTACTGCTTCCTGTTAATGCCCTGCGTGTCTACTGCTTCCTGTTAATGCTCTGCGTGTCTACTGCTTCCTGTTAATGTCCAGCGTGTCTACTGCTTCCTGTTAATGCCCTGCGTGTCTACTGCTTCCTGTTAATGCCCTGCGTGTCTACTACTTCCTGTTAATGCCCTGCGTGTCTACTGCTTCCTGTTAATGCCCTGCGTGTCTACTGCTTCCTGTTAATGCCCTGCGCGTCCACTGCTTCCTGTTAATGCCCTGCGTGTCTACTGCTTCCTGTTAATTCCCTGCGTGTCTACTGCTTCCTGTTAATGCCCCACGTGTCTACTTCTTGCTGTTAATTGCGATGTCTGCTGTTCCATTAATATATAGTCTTCTATGTCTATGTTTTGCCCCTCTTTCCTTTATTTCTCAGTGTTAAGGATCTCTTCAGCTGGCTTCATTGAAACATCCAACCATCTCATTAACAGCTAAGAAACTAATGATAACTGGTATTTTCATGCAAATAGTTGTTATCAATCTCAAACAAAGCTTTTGAATAAAGCACAGACACAGAAGATCACAGCCTGCGAAATGAGGTGCTCGAGAAAGGTAGCAAACAACAGTAGTGAAGTACCAGCATAAGGAGCTTGTTTCTTTGTTGAACGAAGAAAAAAATCTGCATTTTGTCTATATAAAAAGTATACACGCAACTACGTGTTTCCTTATATAAAAGTATACACGCAGCATGCACGGACCGACCGACACAGCGTGACTTCGGTGAGCGTAGGTGACCCTATGATCGATGACCGTAAGGTGTGTTGAGGAAAGTGTGTGTTCCTCTCCTGGGTGTAAGATAATTTTTTTTAATCTCTCGGGCTGAATGTTGTCTCACGTGCCGCTGCCTCCGGGAGGTGTCGCCGACGACATTCTTTGTTTTGTTTATTAAGACCCTTGGTGCTAACTTTCGAGCAATCTCCAAAAGTAGGTTGTCTAGTGTGGCATGATGGCTGTATCCAGGTTATCTAGTGTGTCGTGATGGGTGTATGGAGTTCGTCTAGTGTGTCGTGATGGGTGTATGGAGGTCGTCTAGTGTGTCATGATGCTGTATGCCGGTTGTTGAGTGCGTCATGATGGTTGTATGTAGGTTGTCTAGTGTGTCATGAGGCTGTATGTCGGTTGTTGAGTGCGTCATGATGGTTGTATGTAGGTTGTCTAGTGTGTCATGAGGCTGTATGCCGGTTGTTGAGTGCGTCATGATGGTTGTATGTAGGTTGTCTACTCTGTCTTGATGGCTGTATGTAGGTTGTCTAGTATGTTGTGATGTCTGTATATAGGTTGTCGAGTGTGTCATGAGGGCTTTATGCAGGGTGTCTAGTGTGTCGTGATCGGTGTATGGAGTTCGCCTAGTGTGTCATGATGTCTGTTTGTAGGTTGTCTAGTGTGTCGTGATGGGTGTATGCCGGTTGTCTAGTGTCGTGATGGGTGTATGGAGGTCGTCGAGTGTGGCATGAGGGCTGTATGCCGGTTGTCTAGTGTCATGATGGTTGTATCCCTGTTGTCTAGTGTGTCGTGATGGGTGTATGGAAGTCGTCGAGTGTGGCATGAGGGCTGTATGTAGGTTGTCTAGTGTGTCCTGATGTCTGTATGTAGGTTGCCTACTGTGCCGTGATAGTTGCATGTATGTTGTCTAGTGTGTCATGAGGGCTGTATGTATGTTGTCTAGTATGTCATGAGGGCTGTATGTA